>JAGKTI010017726.1:0-13750 GCA_018397915.1 Birgus latro
TCATTATTATTATTATTATTATTATTATTATTATTATTATTATTATTATTATTATTATTATTATTATTATTATTATATAAGCCGCAAGAAAAGTATGTACGCTTAGTTACCGTTACATAATCCAGACTCACCCATAACACTACACCTCCTTTATTGTAGACAGACTTGCTTCGTTGTCACAGAGATGGTGATGGTGATAATACTGTTGACTGCTGGTGTGATGAGAGTAACTGATAATGATAGCGGTAGTGGTGATAATTATTGATAGCGTTAAGTGTTGATGGTGACAGTGGTAATAATGGTCACAGTGACAAATGGAGGTTATTCAGTCGACTGCTGGTGAACTGTGATGCTGCTGCTGAAGATGAAGATGGTGATGGCGGTGATGATAGTACCGGTGGTTTCCTTGGTGGTCATGATGATGATGGTATTGGCGGTGATGATGGTAACAGTGATCTTGATGCCAATAATGATGTTGATGATGATGGTAGTGATAGCGGTGATGATGGTGAAAGTGAGGATGATGATGGTGATGATGATGATGATGATGTTTGTGGCGGTGATGGTGGTGGTGACTAATTGTGCTAGTGATGGTAGCGATATTACTAGCTTAGTGGGTAGTAAATATTGGTACGAGAGATGATGACTGTGACAAATAGTGCTAGTGGTAATAGTGATATGCATGGTGGTAGTGGTGATGGAGGGTTGGTGCAAAGCCATCATAGTAATGGTGCTGGTGACGGTGATGGTGAAGTGCTAGATGATGATGATGGTGCGAGATGCTAGTGGTGAGGATGGAGACTTTTTTTGCTGGTACTAGTGACTCGTAGTGCTAGTGGTGATGGCGATAGTGGTGACTGATGCTGGTGATATTTCGGTAGTGATGTAGTGATGATGGCAGCCGTGGTGATAGTGGTGACAGTGACTCCTGGTGCTTTTAATGACAGAAAGTGCTATACTCTTCATACTTTAACTTGGATTTCATTTCACGTAGCTGTATGGAAAATAAGACAGTACTACGGTTCTACACTGTAAACCATAGCACTTCTTCGTGACTATCAAAATCTGTTTCTGCCGATAATCCATTGCTACAGCTCAGAAAGGAGAGATAACAGATTTATGCCAAGTTAATGTAAAAACAAAAGTTTAGGGTGGTGGTGTCAGTCCTTGCACCAAACATTATCACCACCGCCACCATTTCAGTCGCCAAGACAGCACAGCGGCCGAGACTTTGACGCGGATGGTGAAAGTGGTGATAATGTGGTGTTAGTGATGATGGTGATAACTGTTGGTGCTATACTCTTTTTACTCTAACTTGGCTTAAAATTACCACCTCTCCATCTTAAATGCTGAGTTGTAACAGTACTTTATCACTAGATGGTGGTGCTAGTCACGAAGTAGTGCTGTGGAAAGGATGTGGAGCCGCAGTATCGTCGTCACCTGCCACTGAGCTACGTGAAATAACCTGCTGGAGGATGAAAGTCTGGGTCATCTTAAAGGCAGTGCGGTGATAGTGATGGTGATAAAATATGGTGATAGTTATTGCTGGTGACAGTGGTGGTGTAGGTGATATTAGCTACTGGCAGTAGTGGATGATAGTGCAGCTTAGTTGGTGATGGTGACCGTGGTGATAGTGATGATGGCGATAGTGACATTGATAGATGTTAATGACTGCTAGTGCTAGTGACTCCTGGCGCTAGTAATGGTGATATTTGTGGTTCTATTGACCCATGATGTTAATGTCATAAATGATGGTGCATTGATAATGGTGATAGTAATGGTGCTAGTGGTTGATGGTGATAGTGATGGTGATAGTGGCTATTGTAATAATGATGATACTAGTGGATGATGGTGATAATGATGGTGTTAGTGACTGATGGCGATAGTGATGGTGCTTGTGGCTGATGGTGATAATGATGTTAGTGGTTGATGGTGACTGATAGTGACGATGCTAGTGGTTAATGGCGATAGTGATGGTGCTAGTGGTGGTCATAGTCCTTGCACCACTACCACCATCAGTCTCGAAGAAAGCAGAACGCCCTAGACTTCTGACACAGACTTTCAGTAATCCTCAGTAATCCCTCTCGCCCACCACTGCACACTTTTTTATACACTTTTTCTCCTTCATTCTTTTTTCCCTGTAATTTTTTTTCTGTCAGTTTTTCAACTAATATTTCTTTCTGTTCCTTTGCTCTTTTCAGTGATGTTTTGCCTTCGTTGGCATTTTACTAGTTAGATTGTGTTTTTTTTTTCCTTTTTTACTTTCATATATTTGCGCAGTTTTCCGTTTTGTTTTGCTTTACTTGCTCATTTTCTTTGTGTTTTTGTGTTGGATATTTTTACCTTTATTGCCCCGTCAGAAGCATAGGGTCCTGGTCTTGGTTGTTCAGATCAGGCATTAGCTGTTTTATTCTCAGTTTTTCCTCTTCCATTTTTGCCCCATTTTCATTTTTCCCACGCTTTATTTTTATATATACAGTATTATTGTTTGTTAGTTTCCCTTCCCTCGATATTTTTTCATATTTCTTTCCATTATAGTCATTTAACACTTTTGAAATTTTAGAGGTTTGAACAATCTCTAATTGGAGCGAGGAATGAGTGAGTTATAGGAGCTTGTAATGTCGGTTCCTGTTACTCAGTTTCGTGTTGGCTTCTTCACTTGACTCGCCTCCTCATCTTAGTCATATTGTCACGTAATCAAATCTCAGTCATGTCTTCTCTGATCACCTCATAATCCCAGCATCTTCACTGATGGTCTAGTGGTTGGAACTCCCTAGTCGAAGTAAACGCCTTGCATACTCTCAGTTCCAAGAAATGAATGGAAGTGTTTCGATTACGTAATGCATATCAGGGGGAGTGTGCTGGCCAACTACACTTAAATTTACTAGACTACTGCAGCCTAGCCTCGAGCCCCTATTGATGAAGCTGATGATACTGAGTTGCCTGTTATCGTTGTACCCTCTGCAGGTCATTTCAGCATCCACCGCGCCGCCCTTCTTAACATTCATCCTGCTATCAGTGAATCCCCAGACAGATTATCGGATCCTGTCAACAGGTGCCTCAATATCCCTGCCCTCAACGGTCACCTTCCACTCCATACTCTTTTCACTCTTCGTGTTCCCCTCCCTCACCAGTTCACTTCCCTCCTTCACCATTTAACTTCCCTCTCCTTCACTTCTCTCCCTCACCTCATCCCTCCCACCCCTCACCACTTCCCTCCCTCACCACTTTACTTCCCACCCCCACCTCTTCCCTCTCTCACCATTTCACTTCCTTACCACGTCACTACCCCCCTTCACCACTTCCCTCCTTCACCACTTCACTCCACTTTCTCCACTCCTCGACCTTCCTCACTTTATACTCCCTGCCTCACTGGCCTTACTCCATTAGCATTCGTCCTACTTACAGCAATCCCCTTCAGCAGATTATCAGATCCCGTCGACAAGTACCTCTGTCTCTCATCCATCACCACCTCCCTCCCTCTCACCAACTCACTTCCTTCCCTCTCAGCAGCTCACCTCGCTCCCTCTCACCAGCTCACTTCCCTCCTTCATACCAGCTTACTCCCTCTCACCCTCTCACCTCTATTCCGTGCCTCACCAAACACATCCGTTTGCTACTGTTACACATTCCATCCCTCAACACTCCAATGATCGTCATTTCACCTCTCAGTCTTCCACATTTCTCACCAGGTAACTTCCCATCCCTCCATTTCCTCACCACGTCTCTCACCAGTCCACCTCACTCTCTGCGTCAACAGTGGTGGCATTGATGTGAGTGGGAGGTGGAGCTGCTCATGCCAACAGTGCCCCTCTTAAACAGGTTATGGGATCCTGTTGACGAGCCCCACTACATCCCAGGGGCCCCAACGGATACGGGTAATTTATTCGGTCTGACCCCGCCTGTCCGAATTCGGTGTTGTGCCCTGTATCCGTCCTAAGCAGATCACGTATTAATCCATTTAGTACGTTTTTAACCTGTTATCGCCATTTACCATAATCCCAGGTGCTGCAGAGGAACGCCCTTACGTGGTGGCATTGATATGTGTGGGATGTGGAGCTGCCTAGTTATATAAACGAGAAAGAGAGAGAGGAGAGAGAGAGAGAGAGAGAGAGAGAGAGAGAGAGAGAGAGAGAGAGAGAGAGAGAGAGAGAGAGAGAGAGAAAGGAGCAACTTCATCCTGCAGTCCACTGGGTTCACGTTTCAGATTAACCAAGGACTACAGCTACCATAATCCCAGTCCTGTACACTTATTCATTCAGTTGGATTATTTTATTTTTTGTTTAATTATTTTATTCAAATTTACGGTTTCATATTAGCGAAGGCGAGTCTTTAAGTTTCAGTCAACTCCTCCAGTTCGAAAAAATTGTCCCTGCGCTGAATAAAATCGTCTGAAGATAACAAGAACAGTTAATGGAAAAATGTCGTGGGAGTGAAGTGGTTAACCTATCTAGCTCAGCGACTCTCTCTCTCTCTCTCTCTCTCTCTCTCTCTCTCTCTCTCTCTCTCTCTNTCTCTCTTCACTTGTTACTGCTATTCACCATCATCGTAATTCAGTTTTTCACTTAACTCGTTCACTCTGATAATGGATTTTTAAATTCGCTCTTGCCAACAGACGAGCTTATTCCGAAATGTTAGTCTGACACAGCCTCATTACCCCCTTCACGACTGGAGGTTTGCCCTAAGGTGAATTAAGTTATCTGAAGGTAGCAAGAGTGAATTTTAAAGACCCTCACCGAATTGGTAAAGTTAAGATATTGACGAGGTATATTTGATTCTCCTATGACAGGTTTGTTTTCATCTGATGGAAATGACTCATTTCCACAGTTGGAATACAAGACTGTGTTTGCGTAAAATTGGATCGTTTCGTTTCGCGTCGTTTATAAATGCTTCAACATGTTTTCGTGAGTCGGTCATGATCAACTAATGGCGGCTCCCCATGCTGCTTTGGCAGCATCCATATTTAGTCCCTTATCCCTGATATCACACTATGATCTCGTTCCAGGTCTTTTATGGTCTGCCTCTCGCACCCCTACCCACGACATTCACACCTCTCACTTTCCGCACCCAGTTGTCATCTTCCATCCTCTCAATATGAGCAAACCATCTCAATCTGTCCCTCCTTATCCCCTTGCTTACTAGTCAAATTTATCCTTCAGTGTGACAACAGACGGCCATCAGCTGAGATGAATGGCGTTATTAATCTTAGCTAAACACGTCTTAGTAGTTCACGTACGAGTATTGTTCCTCTGAAGCTAAAGGACATTATTTATTAATTTATTTATTTGTTTGTTTATTTTTTGGTGCTAAGAGACGATTTTGTTCAAGGTAAAGGAGGATAATGCCTATGATAAGATGTTCTGAGGAGAGAGGAGGAGGCCAGTGGAGAAAGGATGATGGGAGATATTCATCTTCTAGGTCCACAAGATTTTATTCATGTGAGAATGAGCACAGACGCCTGAGACTGAAGTTCATTCACTTTAACTTGAGTATATTACAACTCGCCCATCCTTGACTGGGGCAGCTGTAGTCCCCCATTCTAGGATTCGTGGTCAGGACAACTCGTCTTCTATTCCAGCTAACACCAGAGGATTTTGTTCAGCCGAGAGTGAGTCAGAAGAGTTCAGGTGTTAATGCTGGTGTTAAGAACACACACATGGATGGAGGTGCATTCTCTTCCTGCTAATACTAGATGTTTTTGTTCAACTGAGTTTTTTTTTATTTTTTACACGTCTGTCAATGGGCGTTTACTTAACAGACCACTCCCTGAGGTCCAGAAGTCCTCCCATATAACATACATCTACACATGTCACCACTTAGGCACAGACACCCACCGTTCACAATTATTATTTGCTAGGGCTGTCTCATGCAGGACTGGTGTATTGATATCAGGGTACGGCCATACCGAACGCGACGAGCAGGGAGACGAGCGGGGAAGGTTGAGGCGACACCATAAATCTCACTAAATCCTATGTGGGAGGCCACCCTGAATGAGTGGGTAGGTTTGTCGCCCCGCTTACCCTGCACGCTCGTCACTACGCGATGCAGCATGTTCCAAAATGTCGTGCGCTGCCTAGCGACATCTCCAGGCATGTCTGCACCGATGAACAGCTTCTGACTATCTGTTGCCCACGAGGTTGCCGCTTCCTATTTGGACAGGCATCGCGTTGACGCTCACCTCGCCGCTTATCTCTTGACGCTACCTCCCCGCTCGTCGTGTTCGGTATGGCCGTACCCTTTTAGAGTTGATAGAAGTAGCCGAGGTGTTAATTAGAGAGAGATTGTAGGTGTACAGTAGATGTATCGAAGATCGCAGCAGCCACCAGTGTTGGTAGTGCTGCCCTTGTAGGTAATCGTAGCAGGTGGAGGTTAACGTGGGCAGCTATTGATAAAATCGTGGGGCGTTGGAAAACAAGAAAAAAAATGTGTCGGGATCCCTCTGCCTGGCTTTGATTTTCTATTTATTTTACCTTGCCATATACTCTTCACGTAACTTTTCGTATTTGCCATCTTTCCTCTAGAATGTCGAGTTGTTAAAAATAGGTTAATAATAGAGCAGGATGCTTGTCACGAAGAAGTGCCGAGGTAATGGTGCGGAACTGTAATACTGCCGTTTTTTGTCACAGGTCAAACCGAAATCGGCAGCAAAAGGACGAAAATCTGAGTCATGTCAAAGTGATTATAGGTAATCTTTGGCCTGCTCCAGCCTTGGCCTACGAATCTTGGAAATTCGTGCTTATCTTCACTCGCTCCGACAAACTTTTATCAAAAAGTTGCAATAATCCCTTGCAAAGTTCTCGACTGATCACCCATTTTTAACGTTTAGTGTAATTTCGTTGTAAGTTCGCCAGCATTTTGAGGATGAGTATATACCTGTGCGTGTGTGTGTGTGTGTGTGTGTGTGTGTGTGTGTGTGTTTGTGTGTTCTTGTTTTTACCTAATTGTATCTTTACAGGAATGAGTCAAGCTCGTACTGTTCCGTGTCTTGAACCATTTTATCGTACATATCCTTAAATTTGTGAATTGTTTTGGCACACACAGTATTTCATTCGGTAGAGCATTCCACTTATCAATTGCCCTATTTGGGAAACTAAATTTCCTTACGTCTTTATCGACTCTCATTTTATGCAGTTTTTTTGCAGTGTCCTCTTGCTGATGCATCCCCATAGGTTATGTAATCATTTATGCCTATTTTCTCCTTCCCTGATATGCATTTATATAGCATAATCATGTCTCCTCTTTTCCTTCTTTCCTGTAGTGTAGGTAGATTCAGTTTTTCCAGTCTTTCTTCGTAGCTTAAATTCCTTAAGCTTGGTACTCATCTTGTAGCGGCCTTTTGAACTTTTTCAATCTTACCTATGTGTTTTTTGAGATGAGGACTCCAGACCACTGACACATACTCCAGAGTTGGCCTGATGAATGATGTTAATATCTATCTTAGCATGTCTTCATTTATGTATGTGAATGCTGTTCTCATATTTGCAAGCATTGTATACATGTTCCGTACCTTCTCACTGATGTGATAACCGGAGATAATCTGTTATTGATAATCACACCTAGGTCCTTCTCTCTTTCTGATGTGTGTAGGGTTTTACATCCTAACTTATAATCCCAATCAGGTCTTTTTCCACTCTTGTCAAACTTGATTACATGACACTTGTCCACACTGAATTCCATTTGCCTTATATTGCTCCATTCATGAAGGTTATTTAATTCTTGTTGTAGCTCTTTACAAGAGTCTGCATTAGTAATTCTCCTTTGTGTTTTGACATCATCAGCAAACATATTTAAATAGCTTTCATTTCCAATGTTGCTATCTATTGGCATTTACATATGTGTGTGTGTGTGTGTGTGTGTGCGTGTGACGACTATAGATAACTGTTCTTCCTATCGCCTAACGATTTCATTCAGCTTAAGTTCGGAAGCTGATCGTGTTAGGGTAAACACCTGCACTGCCTGAAGAAAATAATATGGCGGTGGCCAGAATGAAAGGGGGGGGGAGAATAAGAATAACGTCCAGATTCTCAATGAATCGGTTAAGGGTGAATGTTACCCATATGAACCGGGGAAGTATTTTTTTTTTTTTTTTTTTACAAGTTGATTTATTTTAGGATAGATTTTTAAAACTAGAGGAAGGGGGGGATAGGTGCAGCCCCAGCAGACCTTCAGTATAAGATGCCTTTGAGTTAATTTCCTGGCTAGTCGCAAGAATTAAGTAAAAAAAAAAAACGTTATCCGTATTTAGACGTTATCAGAAATCTGTTAAAACTTTATATACTCGTATTTATTTCCCGGCGAGTTAGCAGGATTCCTTAGGAAATATACAGTGTCCAGATACTGAGTTAATCAAAATAGTGTAGTGATACAGAAAGCCAAAAAGCCAGGAGGTGAAGGCACTGCGAAAGCACCTTAATATTTCTTCAGGCTGATTAAGTTTTTTTTTCTCATACTTATTAACTCTGGACGTAATTATTTACCTTTAGATTGGCTATTAGAAGTGAAGGGTTAGATACAGGCTTCATTAACCCCTTCAATCCAACTACTGTACATGTTTTGATATTGTGTGTGTGTGTGTGTGTGTGTGTGTGTGTGTGTGTGTGTGTGTGTTACGACTATAGATAACAGTTCTTCCTATCGCCTAACGATTTCATTCAGCTTAAGTTTGGAAGCTGATCGTGTGAGGGTAAACACCTGCACTACCTGAAGAGTTTTTTTTTCGTAATTTTTCGTTTTTAAGGAACTGATTTGAGTGAAATTTATTATTTCTTCACTTCATCACAAATTATACATATATACACCAAGTACTGAACGTATCATTTAAGCATAACTCTAAATATAATTCAAAGCATAACTCTAAGCATACCTCTAAGCATACGGTAACTATAAGCATTAGACATAACTCAGAGCACAAATATAATCATAACTTTAAGCATAACTCTAAACATAACTCTGAGCATAACCCTAAGCTTAACTCTAAGCGTAACTGAACTCTGTCCTCCAGATTAACTAGTTTTTAGTGCCTCATCTCCACTGGGAAGGCTTTAGTCTCCTTCGTAATGCTTTTCTCTTAGCCAGTCAAGTATGCGGAGCTTCCTTTTTTTTTTTTTTTTTTTTTTTGTTAAAGATGACACGCTAGCCAGAAGAAAACATATAAAGTTAAATTAAGTGAATTAAGAATAACCCCGTCCGTTATCATATACATTATGTCACGATCATTGAAGCAGTGCTGGTGACCAATGCCTGTATTCTCTTATGCTAAGGAAGCTCCCTAACACCTCTTCCTAAGTGATTATTTTGCTTATTACTCCTTATTGTCCTCTTCTGTGTCATATGAATCAGTAAAATGCCTCCATACTCAGCATAAATAACATACAATTTGTGACAGCAACCAGCCGTATCCGAAAATAAATCTCAAAGGAAAAGGTGCTAGGGAGTTTCCTTAACCAACTAGAATAAGGAAGTGATGTCTTTTCTGCGCCGCGGTGGAGGAACAACAGCATTTTTTAGGGTATATCTATTTTTAATTCAGATGTCAAGGGAGGTCCTGAAATGCAGCATATGTCTGACATAGACTGAATTATGACAGAATTTTGTGTATACAGAGAGTCATATAAATCCGGACATAAGTAAGGGATTTATTGGCTTTATACGGCTGTCTCATAGTAGTAAATCACCCCTTTATATCAGATTACTTTCTCTGGACGATTTTTTTTTTTTTTTTTGCCACACACTGACATTCGTGTGGTTAGATAAATTCTTCATTAATCCTTCCAGCAAGATGATCTATTTTCATATATAGTTTTTCTTATATCCAAAAGGTTTTATTCAATTTAAAATACACTGTTCTACCTGGAGGGATTATATTTCTAACTGCTAGTATTACATTTTTAACAGGGATTATATTTCTAACTGCAAGGATTACATTTCTAACTGGAAGGTTTACATTTCTAACTGGGAGGATTACATTTTTAACTGGAGGGATTACCTTTCTAACAGAAGGGATAACATTTCTAACTGGAGGAATTACATACAGCCTTCAACAATTTCTTCCTCTATTAGGGTAATCCCGTAAACTGAATATATTAATCTGGCCGCACCAAGAAGGTAAAAAGTACATAGTCGAGTTGAAGTGGTTGTGGCAGCCAATAGGGAAAAAAGAAAAACAGGAATGTATATAGTTTTAGTTATACTCACCATCAGGCTTTCCCTGTATTAATTTTCTGAGTACAATTGGATTCCTTTTCTCCATTTCGCCTCAGTAAGAGTGTATGAGCCAGGAAAATGGGTCTTGTCAGCCTTAAATAACTCTTCTATATTTACCACCTTCCGACACTGCATCTGGTTTTATGTTCGTGCTTAAACAGATTTGTGGATCACTTGGCAGTCGTATTTTCCTCTTCGTTTCTGTGATAAAGTCTGAGATCCTGGAAAAACTTGGGATCCCAGGCAACCAGCAGCGTCCTCCCGCCCTAATTAGCGGCGCCAAAGACCTACCTCGTTAGCTTTATGATGAGCCTAAACTTGGTCTTTGTGCTGCTTAACTATTGGAAATTAGTTAGACCTCTTTCTTCTGTCAGTCTGGAAACAAGCCACCTCATTCCTGGCCTTGAGATAGTACATATTACAGTTGTGCTATATTATTGTTACAGATTACACTTGTACTGTATTATGCTTACCTTATGTAATGTTATATTGCTCTCGACATTATAACATTTCCCATTTTGCAGTGTGTTTTGCAGTGTTTCATATTGATAGTCAGGTCTTAACACTTCACTGTATTAGCTGTTATTATTTTGGTGATTTATTATTATTATTATTATTATCATTATTATTATTATTATTATTATTATTATTATTATTATTATTATTATTATTATCATCCATCCATCATCCAATCCTACGTTGTCCCATGAGCGTAGGAGCCCGGGGCTAGGCAAGTTGGTCATGACATTTAAGATGAGAGTGACCAGCTTTACTCATCCCTGAGTGGCATTACTTGAGCAATAACCCCACCCACCCCTTGGATATAAACCTTCAGCTCAGTCAGATTGGAGTGCCGTAATTATCCACTAACCCACCAGGTGCCATATTTTGGTTATATTGTTACACCCAGCGTAGTAAACGGTTTCCTGGTGTACAAGAAACCATTCGGCTTGTCACTCAGTGTAGTGACTCACAGGCAGAAGGAAGAGGAAAGAATGAAGGACAGAAAGACAAAAGAGGGGGTGTAAAGTTACCCGTAGGCAGAACGTGGAATTTATTCTTATTCTTATTCTATCTATTGCCAGACGCCTTAATCCCGTAAGGGGTGGCCACAAACAAATCGCCTCCATGTCGCCCGGTCCCCCACCATTTCACTACCCTGTTCCCGGCTCACACACCCCTCTGTCATATTTTATTGTTATTATTATTATTATTATTATTATTATTATTATTATTATTGTTGTTTTTGTTATTTTTGTTGTTGCTGTTGCTGCTTCTGTTGCTGCGCTGTTGATGTTGTTGTTGTTGCTGTTGCTGCTGATGATGGTGATAATGATGATAATAATGTTGGTTTTATTATTATTATCATTGCTGTGTGTGTGGTTGGTAGGGGCGCTCACCATTCACTCACTCGATGATGTAACTACCTTCCAGTGACTCTGCACTGAGTGTCAAGCCATACATTTTCTTGTAACCCAGGAAATCAGTCACCTCGTTGGATGTTAACCGTGTAACCAGTTAGGGTCCTGGTGCACTAGTGGGCTAAGGCCCTCGACCAGGGTGTTGTCCATGAAGGTTGACGCTTGACGCTCGTTCTGTCTGTCTGTCTGTCTGTCCCCCATATTTCTATTTTCCTTAGTTCGCATTTTGTTCTCTTAATTCTTTCTCCTTCCCAGTCTTCTGATTCACTTTTGTTTTTCCTGCTCCACAACGCCCTGGGAGTGGTTAGGGCGCACCCTTTCTCCTGGATGGTGGAGTTGATTCAAATAGAAAACATTGGAGAATATTTAGGGCTCACTACGGTATTTTTACGAGAACGTTTTTGGGCCGAAGAAAGTATTTTCGTTTTCTGTAAAGGTTTCACAGAGCATCCCGTGTTGTGGGGCTGCCCAGTTTCCCCATGTCTGTTATGTTACTCTTGTCTCTTCTTCTTTTCTTTATCACTTTCTCTATCTCTCTCTCTTTTTTTGTAAACCTTTCTCACTCTTACTGCTGTCAGTCATTCTTCCGTTCCTTACTAATTCTCATGTTCTGTTACACTTGCCCTTCATTACCTTCTCTTAGTGACTTCTCTTTCGAACTCTCATTTTTTACTCGGCGCTTCTTTCAGGCACTTTTTTATTTTTTATTTCTCTTTTTTCACACTCTTGTTTCTCACTCTTTCGCTCTCAGTTGTTCTTGTCTTTTTCACTTGCTTTTTTTTTTCCGTTTTGTTCCCTTTTTTTCTGTCTTTCACACTCTTCCTCTCTTTCCCACTTTATCTCTCACTCTTCCTCTTTCTCACTCATCCTTCTCTTTCTCATTCTCCCTTCCCCCTCTGTCTCGTTTTCACTTTGCCACTCTGCCTCCTTTCATTTCCCAAACTCTCTCCCTTTTCTCTCTCGTCTCATTCTCATTCATTCCCTGTTCTCACGCCGTACATTTTTTTCTTTCCCTAGACCCTACTCATTAACAACCCTCATTCCCTTAACCCTTAGACATTTGTAGCTTTTTTCAGTGTGTAAAAATGAATATACTTTTTCACGGTACCTTGGCCCAAATTTTCGTCCTTTTGAAGTAGCTCAGTGGTAGAAAAAAAAGAAAGGACTGCTAAGGCTATACATCTTTTCTGTAGCACTTCTTCGTGATTAGCACCATATACAATTATTAATGTGACAGCTGTGTATTGAAGTTGGAGATGGATTTTTTTTTTTGTCATTTTAAAGTGAAAAGAGTATAGTTGGTCAGAGTAAAATAGGTACATAAACTGTCACTCCAGGGCCTTTCTTCTCGTCACTTAAGAGGCTCCCTAGCACCTTTTGTTTAGCGATTTATTTTTGTATATGGCTGGTTAATATAATTATGTATGTTATTTTTTAAGAGTATGGTGATATTAGAATGATCTGAGTAACACAAAAGAGGATAGCAAGGTGTAATCCAAGCAAAATAAATCGCTTAGAAATAGGTGTTAGGGTGCTTTCTTAAGACGAGAATACGGACCCAGGTGTAAGGAGGAATGGAGATCGTGGCTTAACCTTCCAGTCTTTGGGATATTTAGAAGAATCGATTGTCGTTTGAGGTTAACCATGGAAAAATAGGCAAATCGTGCCCCAAGGGGTACTCAGATTGAAGGGGTTAGGCTCTTTCTTGCGCAGACGTCATTTTAGTTTTTATTTATTTTTATGTATGTATGTATGGATGGATGGATGTAACCATGTCTGTATTTTGTATGTATGTATTTACCGTATGTATGTATTTATTTATTTATTTTGGAATCGACACATGCAGTATACCTGAATCTCCTAGTAATGAAGGGGATCATAAAAAGTCTGTGGTTAAATTTGCCAGTTTAAAAATTCCCTCCGTGGTAGAATTAAATCGTCTGGAAACAGCAATAATAATTTTAAAACTGCAAAGTCGCCGTAGTGAAGTGTTAATTGATATGTGGTAAACTCTGTTGTGATTGGTAAAACACTAGTATTTTATTCTAGTTACTGTTACACAAAATCAACACACACACACACAAACACACACACACACACACACACACACACACAAATATTCTCGT
>JAGKTI010017727.1:0-16568 GCA_018397915.1 Birgus latro
TGTGTGTGTGTGTGTGTGTGTGATTGTTAGCCTTCAATACTTTATCTTTTCTAGAATACCTTACCCTATCTGTCTCCCACAATTTCCCCCTGTCCATCCAACACTCTCCCCTCACCGTGGTCGAGCAGCACTGCATAATTACTCCCCCATCCCTCAACCTACACCACACTGATTCTAATCGTCATCATTTAATTTACTTTCCCAGTCCTTACTCGTTTCCCTGGACCCTTCCCCTTTCCCTCATTAAAAGTTATTTTCTCAAGCTTCTCATTAAATGCATCAGCCCACCCCCTAGTTTGGCATGAATGTTCAGACAATCTCCATTTAAAACATCTGCAGCTAGATTGGGTTCTTCATTTATCTAACATCTACTCAAAGCTTGAGTAGAATGAAAATGTTAGAAATTTTCCATTCGTTCATCGAGATAGACACATGAAAATATTAACATGGCCGCCGACAGCCATCACCACGCCACGGTCAAGATTATCTACAACGCCTTCCCCCCTCCTCACCTTGATAACTATGCTGAATATATTATATTCGAAGGCTAGCTCACGGCTGACGACTCCCTAACAAGTGTGCTCGGCACATTGATGTAGTGCATAAAGAACCCTGGTACGCCATAGTACCTTCCCTTCCCCCTCTATAAAACAACGATAAAAACTACAAGGAAATTATAGTATATTATCTAAAGAAAAATGAAATATACTATTTAGTATGTATCTGCTTATGTATATGTATTTCTGAAAAGTATATAATAGGTTAAAACAAAAGAAGACGGTGGGTCAAATGTTCTTTATATCCCTCGACCCCTTCATTATGACAAAAATACAGTAATACACACAACGCTGTACTGTAAATGTTATATATATCCTTGTTTTAATGTGTTATGATGTAAATATTCCTTCTTCCTTTTATATACTTTCTTTCGAAATCCAATGTGTTATTGTAGAGTGAAGTACGAGTATGCTGCTTTATATTTTTCTCTCTCTTAACACTATCTTGGAAGGCACGGGTCCCCTTAGGGCCCGGGCCTCGGGGATTATCCTCAGCTCCCCCCCCCCCCCACTCCTCTCCTTGGCCCTGAATATTGCATGAATGTTGGCACCATCTCTACGTACAACAGCTGTAGCAAAATGTGATCTTTTCATAAATACATGCACAAAGAGACTGCACAAAAAATGTGCAATAAATCACTCTATTTGCAGCGTCTGCAATTAGATAGCACATCACTTGAGCAAGCTAGGAAGCAGGATGAAGGTTAAAATGATCCTCTCTACTAAATCTCAATTATTTTAAACAATGTTTGCCACATTCAGCGCTTTTACTTAATAGGAAGCGTTAGGAGAAACACGTTAAGGTGGTTTGGGCATATGGAGATGATGGAGAGTGAAAGACTGACGAGGAGAGTGTATGTGAGTGAGGTGGAGGGGGGGAGAGGGAGGGGGGAGGCCGAGGATGAGATGGAGGGATGGAGTGGAGAGGTATATGAGAGAGGGGTGTATGAGTTAGGAGCGGGGTAGTGAAATGGCAGGGGACAGAGAGACATGGAGGCGATTTGTTTGTGGCCACCCCGTGCGGGATTGAGGCTTCTGGCAATAGATAGATAGACAGAAGATTGGTCTCTTGCACTGTTTGTGTTAAAAAGTAACTTCGTCTACATAAATCATAAAGGTGGAATGAATATTAAAATAACTTCCAGTTACCACATCAACGGTGGTTTTTGGTGGTTCATCTGTGCAGTTGTTGAGAGAAAACAGTTACTCATCATCTCACTTTTACCTGTTTTATACATATATTTAATTCTATTTCCGTTCTAAAGGTTCGATAATTTTTTTAAGTACTCAAGCCCCCATGACTCACTCTCAGATAAATAGCATAGCCATTTTACATTGGCTGAAACGAAGGTTACTTGTGACAGTATTAACACTCACCGGTTCCTGTAGCCTGTTACTTCTCAGGAAAATAAAGTCACTAGAGTTGGGTAGCCGGAATCTAATACTTAATAAAGTGCGACCATGAGAGAGTTATTGCATAAAAAGAAACCTAAGGCTGAGAGCTTTAAAATATTATCCCTTGTATTGAAAACGGAATAAATAGGAAGCCAAAATCAAGATAAATTCATTTCGTGATTCCTAATACTTAGCCAAGAGCAAAAAATCAGGTCCAGAACTGATCAGATGCATGAATTAAAGTCTAAGATTACCTGCAAATTCTTCCATTAGAGCTGCACAGAAAAGGCGAAAAATTGTATAGCTGGACCGATACTGTGTATTCGCCGTAAGAGGCAAGATGTAAACAGAGTGATTAGAAGAACATGACCAGCGTAGTTACAGGGACAGACTATAAGCAAAGGACAGCCCGTTTTCGAGGTCCAGTATTCCACCTGTGACACACCAACGTAGGGGTTATCCCTACACCTCTTGCAAATCACCTGGTACTAGAGCACAAAAACCCACCAAATATGTTGTGATATGCAAGGAATATTACATTTAGTTATGGTGTTACGATATAAATAGGAGCGCTTTTATGACGCATCGGTTTGTCACGTAATCAAAGGGTGTGCCTTAGGGATGTGCGGGTGGGTGCGGCCATCTGAAAGAGCAGTGGACATGATCTCGGATTCAAATATACCAGGTTGCATGGAATCCGCGCAACCACAAAGACCTCAGGTCGCCACTCAGCCCGCTCCAAAACTACCTCAGCACATTTACACTTTCCTGCCAATTATACGGATTTGAGTTCCTATCCTCCATTACATGTGAAGCTATTTATAGACCAGGCATCATATTAGAGGAGGTCAAGGACAGGACAGAAAAACTCGAGATTAATCTTTTTACTAAGGTGGCGTATTACTGACATTCCTTTTAGTCAGGCTACAACCAAAATATATTGTTCATATTAGGCAGGAATTTTATTAGGAAAAAGGTAAGTGAAACTGATTTCCTAGCCTCCTTAATATAGGCAAAGCTACCAGTTTAAAATAAAAATATAGAGGAACTGTGAGACGGAAAATCACAATTAAAAAGTTGACACAGTAGATATCATACTGTTTTTACTTCCAGATGATAATACACTTATTAGGCAAGACTTTGCCGTGAAGGGGTCAGTGAAAGCTATATGTAACCACTAATTCGACAGGTATCTCCTTAACTGATAATGAGCACCGTAGAGTAGCAGGAATAATTTATGAAAGGTGTCATCTGGGTGAACAAACTGATGTTTTAGGTGACAAAACAAACGAGAGAGAGAGAGAGAGAGAGAGAGAGAGGGGACGAAGTCAATGATGATGAGGACATTATGATAANAATGAGCACCGTAGAGTAGCAGGAATAATTTATGAAAGGTGTCATCTGGGTGAACAAAGTGATGTTTTAGGTGACAAAACAAGAGAGAGAGAGAGAGAGAGAGAGAGAGAGAGAGACGAAGTCAATGATGATGAGGACATTATGATAATGATGACGATGATGAAAGGAAACTGGACTTAAATTTCCTACACCCGGCTTACTTAAGTCACACCACACTAGTTCACAAGGCAAATCATACGCACGAGAAAAACTGATCGTAAATTTATAAATCAATCCCAAACAGTCAAACTGCAGTGAAAACAGACTACCGCAGCAACACAATGTTTCACAAAATATAAACTAGAGTGGTAGTGCTTGCCTGCACAGTCCCATTGTTATAGCTTATACCCTTTTTTTTTTATCGCTGATACCACACGAGTTAGTCGTCCTACTGTTGTGCTTTCTCTTACCATGCTTCGGAATTTGGTTCGCTTAGATTCCGAGCGAGTGGAGACGTGTCAGTTCTCCAGTGAGAGAAAGTGGTGTCCTTTGCCTGTAAGGATTAATGCCTTTCAGGACTCATGAGCGCAATAAAGGTGATCTCACTTTTAGAGTTGCGTCGTACTAAACTATTGGGGTTGAGGGTTTACAACGTCATTTTTTAATTTGCTCGTTCACTCACTACTAATGCTTTCCCTTATAAGATTTTTTGTTTGTTTGAGTAAAAATACCTAAATGACAGTGATTGTATAAGCATAATATATAGGTATTAACAAATAGGCAATGATATGTCATAGAACAATGGGTAAAGTCTTGCATAAGACGTCATGTATGGTGATCAGGAAGTCGTACACATATTCTAGTTCATGAATATTATGACACATAATGTATTTTAATCTCATTTTAGCTCAGACGATACAAGAATTTCATGAGATGAGCAGTTTAACCAACTTGTGCCATTTACCTGACGCCATGGAAACTACCCATGGAACACTACTAGACATCACACACAGCCCCACGAAGCCGTACATATTCTCAGAACTCTAAGGCAAAGTCAGAGAGCCCGAAAGAAAGAAGGCAGAAGGAATTTTAGGAGGCAGAATAGTAGGAAGTTAGCCGTCACTCTACAATACTCTGTCCATTACATCTCGATGCAACTGTGTACAATAAACTTCATAACCAATGAGTGCCTATAACTCACGTCACCAACGATGCAAGATAGACAAAGAGGCCAGTCAGACAGAGAGGCATCTACTCCGCGACGAACTATCTAGCTCTTCACGATTTTATCGACACTGGTTTTCGCCTATCAACCTAATTACCTATATACCCTCCTACTTTATCCTATCAACAACTGTAGCTGGCTGTAGCCGATCCCTTTTTTGTGTTGGCGTCATATATATTCGTATTTCATTATTGATACAACTACCTTATCATTTTTCATGCACAAGATAAACTTTTTTTTTTTTTTTTTTTTTTTACTGAATGTGTTTTGCTGATAGTGGAGGTCGACTCTTCTTGCCTCAGCATCGTGTCTATGCTGCCGTAATGAATCCTGATAATTTTCCGTTATAATATTCATTGTTCCTCTTTTGTCTGTCCCTGCCCCTGTCTATCTCTGTCTGCCCGGCTCTCTCTCTCTCTCTCTCTCTCTCTCTCTCTCTCTCTCTCTCACACACATTTCCCCCCGCATCACGCAAACAAAGGAAGGTTTCAATCAAGACGGGATATTTATCGCATCATACACCACACAATAATATTGTACTGAGCTGGCAGGGAGGGTAGGCACCTAGGCACGACCATGTCTCCACTGACATAACAGACAGTCCTTCTTAATAGTTTATTGCTTTATTATATCGATTTAAACTTTGCAGTCCAATGACGTGTTTTTCATTTTAATCATGCCACGCTGGGACAATTTTACTCAACCTATGGGAGACATTTTGTAGGGAAGGAGTTGGTTGAGGCTATGTCTAACCCCTCCAGTCCAGAAGTGTTCTATAAAATTAATAAAATTCTTTGGAAATAAGAATCAAATACATACTATGTCCTCGGGCTAAGATCGACCAAAGTATTTATAACCCACGAGATTAGTATGGAACAATATGCGAAATAAATTGTTAAATAACTCGTGCTGGAATGCCTTCTACGACAATACATATCGCATTACCTCTTCCCCGGCGACTGGTTTTACATACTTCACCTTTAAGACCCATTGCACATTATTGACGAATACGATGTTGATTTCAGCAACAATTAAACAGTGTGTTCACTAATATAACCTTCATTTTTTGATCACTTTAATTTATTAATTTGTTGTCATTAGGCAGATTTCTATTCCTGTTTCTGTTTAAGAGGCAAAGTCATACAGTGAAGAAGTTAATGTATACTACTTTTAACTCTCCCAGGTACAAAATCCTCTCCTAAATAGAAGAAAACTGCTTGGATAACAATTAATCGAGGGGCAAACGCCACGGGGTGCAAAGCCTCACTCACCCTCCGACTCCTCCCATGCTAGTCCCTTTGCACAGTCGCCCCAAGAAGTGATGGCAGAGTATCCAGGAGTTTTCGGTCAGTGATAATGCACATACAGTGCAGAATGACCGAGTATTCTGAAACTCTGCCATCACTTCTTGGGGCGACCGTACAACCCTCCATGCAGCGACTCTTCCTCCTCTAAGTATCTCCCAGCAGGAGTGATTGGCCTGCTCCAGTCATGAGTCACTTGGTCTTCCCCTTGGCCTCCTCCACCGTAAGTTAACTCATTCAGAGATAGCCCTGTGAGCAGGATCAGCCTCAGGAAAGCGGGCCACGTGCCCATATAGCTGGAGTTGTCGTTGACATATTATGTGGGTAATAGGCCTCGATTCAGTCTCACAGAGCGGTCACTCATTAGGCACCCGGTTGTACCAGCGATATCCCATGATCCTGCGAAGAACTTAGTATCAAAGGAGTCAGTTCACCACTGCAAGTCACTGTTTAGTGCCCATGTCTCACAGACATTAGGTAAGACAGGGAGCACCAGCGCCTTGAAGATGCGAACTTTCGTCTTACACAAACAATGACAGTGCCAAACACCCAAATTGAGTTAATCCATAACCCTGTAGGCCAGACCAATGTGATGAGAGATCTCACTATCTGATCTACTGTTGTTATGGATCACACTACCAAGATAATTGAATCGTTCCAGAACTTGTATATCCTCACCACATGCTTGGACAGACTGAACTGCTCCATCCAACAAGCCGCTAAATGCTTGGACTTTGGTTTTGCCCCAAGAGACCTTTAATCCCAAAGGCATCGGATTCTCATGAAATTCCTCAAGGCCACTCAGTAGCACCTCCAGTGACTCTGCTAGGATAACTGCATCATTAGCAAAATCAAGGTCGGTAACCCTGAAATTGCCAATTGATACCCCACAGTGGCTTCGACTCACAGCCCTGTCCAGTACCCAATCCATACATCTGTTGAAAAGTGCAGGGGCAAAGACACATTCCTGCCTTACACCAAAATTTACTGGGAAAAAGTTGGATATTCCACTCCCCACACTTGAAAGCATTCTCACTGTTTGAGTACAAGCCAGCAATCTGTTGGATTATCCCTGCGGGAATCCTACGGAGTCGCAGGAGATCCCATAGTACCTCCTGCTTTACTGAGTCAAACGCCTTCTTGAGATCCACATTGGCTACTAGCAGACCTTGTCGAAACTCAAGACGGTGTTGCACAAGAACCCAAAGAGCTAGGACAAGGTCAACAATAGACTCCTTGTGTGTGAATCTGGATTGCTTAGGCCTCTGACACTTTAGTAATTGGTCTCAGGTGCGCATCAGATAAATGTGAGCAAGAACTATGCGTGGCACCCAGAGCACTGTAATACCTCGGTAGTTACTAGTCATGCTGGTCTACTTTCCTTTGCAGTTAGGGTTGACCAAACCCTTTGTCTAGTGAGAAGGAATGATACAACTCTGTCAAACGGCTTCTATGACTGCATGCAACTCCCTGATCATGGCTTCGCCCCCAGCTTTTGCTGGGATGTTACAAACATTAGCTACTCTACCACTTTTCAACCTAGCCACTGCCTTCTTGACTTCATCTAGAGAAGGCACGGGTTTGTCAATTGGTGGGACATCAGTCAATGGTTGTACAGTGTACACCAGCCGATGGAAACTCTCCACTGGGAAGTCTAGCCATATACAGCTGCTCAAAGTACTTAGCCCAAGGAGCTCAGTATTCACTTGCTCCCGACACTAGCCGTCCTCCTGCTGTTCGAACAGAGTTAACCTGAGAGATGGGTCTGGAGTGGAGGTTCTTCAGGGTTTGTAGGTGGATCGAAGGTCATTTGCATGAAAATGGCCTTCCATCTCCTCAGCGATTTCCCTGACATACCTCTCCTTGACCCTTCTCAGTGAAACTCATGCCCGTTTAGAAAGAAGTCTGTGCTGTTCCCGATCTCCAACCAGTCTGGTAGAACAACTTTCTTCAGCTGTGGTCAGAGTCCCTTGTGAGATAAATCCCCTCCTTGGTCTCAGACAGTCTCCAGTACACTCATTTGCTGCTACCAGGGTAGCATGCTTAAGGGCATCCCATCATTCAGCAGGATCCTCAACAGTATTGAGCACTTCAGACCAACTTGAGACTGCCACTGCATACACATATGCATACTCCTCTTCCCTGAGTTTCTCATGATGGAATCTTTTTTGGTGGCACCTTGAGAGTTTCTCAGTTTTGATCTGTAGCCTTGATCAGTAGCAAAGAACTCTGCATTCCTGAAAACCCTGCAGTTCTGATGGATCCTCCAGCGAGTACTAACAAGAATGTGATCAGTCTCCTTACCAACCCCTCCTGTATTGAGATACTAATTCCAGCGGTGATGATTTGGCTCCTGGAACCAAGATCCAGTAATTCTTAACTTATGGGATTTTCTTACCAAGGTAAGAACTATTGGAATTCCTGATTCCAGAGCCGTGGGTACCTACACAATCCCTGAAGCCCTCCCTGTCAGTGCCAGTAACTGCATTAAAGTCGTCCAAGACACAAAAGTAAAATCAGTTTGACGTACTCTGGTAAGGAAGCGGGTAACTGGTAATTCAACAAAAAAATAACAAAGAAGAGCTATGATAAAATTTGTATGATTCGGGAGACAACGAACAGCACAGGCAAAGGATTCACATAGTGTACTCCCTGTTTCATCGGTTGTGAACATTGGAGTCACACTAAACAAGTCAATTACATGAATCATATTTGACGTGGAGAAGACGCTGGCTTGACGTTCTTAATTTTTGCAAAACCTGAGGGAGGAGAAATATTGAAGTTTGTTCTTACTACTTCCAGATGAACTTACTCAAACTTGGAGAGGTATCTACTGAAGTGATTACTGAAAACATTCTTTAACCCCTTTAGTTTAAAAAGTTAAATAAAATGGTCAAGTAATATGAAAAACAGACATCAGCATGTCAAATGGCCTTTCCTGGTCTTGCTTTAATGACATGCCAGGAATCTTAATTGTACTATTATATTTTCATAATCTTTCCAAAGATTTCCGTAGGTCCACTGTGGCTTTAATTTTTTCCGTTATATCTGAGCATTCGCACTGTTCATTAAAAACTTGCTATGCGTCTGATAGGCTTCACTGCAACACCTTACAGCGGCAAAAGATTGGCCAAAAAGTGGGTAACATGCGAGCCAGTTTTGTTAGCCACTAGCCAAACTGACCCACGGTGAGGGAGACTTAGCTTGCAAGACGAAATGGATTACAATGTTCGCTCACAGCTTGTTGGTGGGATTAATAGTCAGATGAGTCTTTATTAATATTGTAATTGGTGAGAAAATATTCTCATATCGCTGAAGGAAACTATAACTAAAATTGTTTAGTAAATACAATTTAATTCTTGTTGTTTTTATTTATTTTTATTCTTTTCTTATAACATGAAATCAATATTCAGACACTATGGTGACCAACCATCGAGGTTGTCTGTTTCCAAACAACAAGTAGAAAGCAGATTGCGACGAGTATTCAATGTGGACCCCGCGGCAAGGAAAACTCTAGTAGACTGCCTTGTGGCTCTGGAGTTGCTGAAGTATGTGAGGCAATTGCAGAAACTGAGGAAAGGGGAATGGGTACTCCATGGTGGTTTTATTACAGGTGACCATGAGGTGCCAAGGCAGATGACACTGCTAGCCATTTCACCTCGCGAAAACACACGCGTGTGATGGCAACTCAACTTTGCTAGCCATTTTGTCTCACAAAAGCTGCTCGCATGTTAGCCACTTTTGTCCCAGCGTGATGCCGCCTTTACTTTGTATCTTTTCCTCATCTGCTGTCACATTCATAGCATCTTTCACATCTCTATCCCTGCCTCTTCCTACCGCCAGACGATTTCATTCATCGCTGTAGTGGTATCTTGTTGCATAAGGGTAAAAAAAAAATGAATCTTCACTAAATCTCTGATGATCACAGGAAGTTTAACTATTTTATTCCTACCACCTATGAACGATTTTATCTAACCTGGGAGCGAGCACCCCACACATAAGGGTTAATATAATAGTTACAGAAGTGTATTAAACACTTCTTTTAAAGCTGGGTAAAATCGTCTGGTAGTAGTAAGAATTAGTGTCAAATAAGCAAAATCTACTGGTGAGTTGAAGAATGTGATGAGATGGAAGGCATCATAGTGAAAGGGAATTTCGAAGCTTGGAGGTTCATGATGGCACATGTTAAACAATTTTGGTTTAAGTTTACTACAAGTGGGTTTTGTGGGAAAGTGCCTAGTGTACGCACAGTTCGCTTGCCACCTCATAGGTATGAAGTTCATAGATCCAGAAGTTAGAATTCTTTATGTATGTCTAGATAATACTACATTTGTATCTCCTCAGGCCCTACCAGGCATGCCTGTTTAGTCGGCAGTAAAATTTCTCTTCTAATGTTTCCTTCTGGGTGGAATTTGACAGTCAGTCTCGTGAATCACCAGAAACCAACACTGGAACCTTATTTTATCACAAAATAGTATCCTCAGTGTCCTCTGTTTCGGATTCATCAAATTGATTGTCAAAGTACATGGAAAGAAAATGCAGGAAATGTGACAGGATTTTTTTTTTATTAATAGTATAATGGATTCTTAACGTTACTGGTTAGAAAACTCATCACCAGAGCTTAGTAAACTCATCTCATAGTAGCTACAAGTCAATAGGTAGCATACAGTAACAAAGAAAGCTACTCCTCTTAACCCATTTGCTGCATTGGAATGGAAAATTAATCATTTGGCGACAGCAAAAAATGAATGTTACAGGAAGTCATCCTGGTGCAAGAGATTCAGAGTTTCAAAAGTCTCATCCAAGCTGAGTATAGTCGTCAGAAGATAACTAGAGAAATTTTAAAAATGTCTCGTTGTCATCGTCCTTGCCGTTGTCGTAGTAGTAATAGTATTATATAACAGTAGTAATAATAGTAGTAGTAGTAATGGTGGTGATGGTAATAGTCATTTAAATTCATTTCATTTTATTTCGTAATATAATTCCATAGCTTGAGTATATAACATAATTAGCATACTTATTGTTAAAATCCTTCAAACTATATATTTCTAAGATGAGTGTTCAACATGGTAAGCTACATTCAGATCAAATATGATCTTTACACTGGCGACTTCTACATACTTGTGTGAACGAATTCTATTTGATATAATCCTCGTCCATATGGTTAGTATGCCTGAGTTAGTGTAAAGATAATTTTTGATCAGAGTGTACACAGTAGTATCTTGATATGCATAACACTCTTTCTTAGTAAAACTTTTCCATAAAACACATACACACACTCATATACAGTATACAGTATATGCATGATCATACACAGCAATCACCCTAATATCTGGACGCCCAATAACCGGATACCCCAATGTCCAGACATCGTGGGCTTGGGTGTTCGGAACCCCAAAATGCCAAAAAATGCAAAAACCCGAAAAAATCTGATTTTTAAATACCCGTAAGTTTGAAAACGGCACGCAGTGCCGAACAGCTGTGTTTACGCACGCTTCTCCCGTTCCCCAGGCTCCCCTTCACCTCCCCAGTCCCCTCTCAACTACCATCAAGAGTAAACAATCGTTGGGATGGCTGGCACTCATGCTCATTTTTGTTTAAGCAATTATAATTCACAGTGCTAAGGATTAAGTTCAGCACAACACTAGATTACTGTATGTGCTTCAAGAGCATTTTCACCACTGTCAGAGCCTTAGAGGTGGGGTAATCTTCGTAACAACCACCACGGACATGTTGTAAGTACACTGTCAACTGCCAAATATTTTCCATGCTCCCCTCTAAATTCTCATTCTCTGGTTCCATTTCATTTATTTCATGCTTTGTGCCCTTTATTTGTGTGCATAAGGTCTTAAAAAGGTGATTTTCATAGTGATTTTCATGTCTGTTTTCGAGTTTCAGTAGGCTGTCGACTGATAAATATTTTCCATACTCACGTCTAAATCCTCATTCTCTGGTTCCATTTCATTTATTTCATGCTTTGTGTCCCTTTGTCGTCATTGGAGAGACCGTGAATAGGGTCTTAAATAGGTGCTATGCATGTCCGGTAAGGAGGTATGTAGGTGGTTTTCTGAGTTAGGCTGAGCTAGGGTCCATAAGTACCGATCCTGAAGCTTCAGGCCCAATAACGGGACAGAACCAATTTCTGGACATGCCTTTGGCTGTATTACATCGGATATTGGAGGGATTACTGTATATATATATTGTAAATGTACATTGACATGAAGTGACAGGCATCAACACATTCCTGGATACAAATACACATGAAAAATCAGCTGAGTCTTTAAAAAGTTGCTTATAAAAATAAAAGAAAAAACAACCATGATAACCAAACTGACTTTAGAATATGATATTTAATGTTCATAAATAAACAACGTGTCAGTTACAAAAATATAAATATTTATTCAAAACGTATCCATTAATAGAAATATTACTAAGTTCAACAGCTGTAAAATAGTGTGATCTTAATGTAAAAACTAACAGTCAGTGTTAAAGCAAAATTAAAATGCTGTGAAAAAATAATAATATATAGACAAAACAGCATTAAAATGGAATATAAGAAAAAAAATTTCATTTACAAAAATATAAAAATACAATTAACATAAACAATATAATAACTAATAAAATATACATATATAATCTAATTTATTAAAAACATGAATTTCATACCCCCCCCCCGGTAAATGCTTTATCTAAATAAAAAAAATCCCTGTGCCCATATCAAACGAGAAATTGTAACATCCGTTTTATATTAATTTTTAAAACAGGCAACATTATTACTAAGCCTACCTTTAAGTAAATATGGACTATTGTTTTTTAATAAGAAGGTGGTGATTATGGAATAGTCTCTTTATGTACTTGCCTGTACTAATACAAGCTGATTGCAGTTATTGACTGTGATGTGGATACTAGCATATACAGGAAGACCACACGTTCTTTTCAGTGCATTATTGTAGGCCACTTCAAAACACGTAAATATATTATTTTGAGAACTTATATTTCCATTCCATACTGTGGGACACAGTATGAAATAAATCTGAATAAAAAGTATCAATATTTATATGTTTAAAATCTCTTAAATGTTGTTAAAATATTCATAAAAAATACGTAGCTTATATTCTGTATGGCTAAAATCACTAAAATCATAAGAAACATGATGTCTCAGATATTTATAACACTTTACAGCCTATTTGGTCATTATTCAGGCCAGGGCTATTCATATAAGATGATTTTAGTATACAGCTAATATATTTGGTCTTGTCTTAGTTACAAACTAGTTTATGGTCTTCCAATATGGAACATAACGTAGCATACAGTGTCTGTAAGTGTGCCACTGACCTAACTAAAAGTACCAAATCATCTGTGTATGCTAATATATTAAGTTTAAAAATACCCAAAGTACATCCTGCAGCATTTAATGACATGATTAAGAGTGTCAACAATACAAAAGCTAAACAGAAAAGATGAAAGCACTCCTCCCTGTCTTACTCCTTGATTTAACCTGTACCATCCCAGGCATTTTTGCAATTTTTACCCACCCAATCCCGGAATAAAAACGGATTTTTAAAAATTGCATAAAACACTCCAAAAAGACATATAAATCAAAGAAAAAAAAGATACTGCTTATAAGAAAAATAAGAGCAGGATGGCTGTCTGTCGTGTTTTTAGCCCAGTTTTCCAAGC
The DNA here is from genome assembly GCA_018397915.1 of Birgus latro. Classification (NCBI taxonomy): domain Eukaryota; kingdom Metazoa; phylum Arthropoda; class Malacostraca; order Decapoda; family Coenobitidae; genus Birgus; species Birgus latro. Next base: position 13,497 of record JAGKTI010017727.1, read on the forward strand.
CGCGAGCGACGTTTTCCCACCCAGCCAGGCGGGATGAGAGAGAATGGGGGATTTCCTGCTCTTAATATCCTCCTCCATTGGCTCATATTCCTTCCCAGAAGAGACATCCAGGTCTTCCTCTTCTGAAGAATCACTAGATGAAGGGTCAGAAGGGTCCATTTGAATATTTCAACAGCCTCGTCCAGCCCAGTGAGGTGGAAAAATGGAGTGATTTTCGCATCATTCCGATACTATGATGGACAGTGGAACACTGATGTTACCCACCCATGAAGAACCAAACTCATTGCTATAAGTTCTTGTGCACAGTGTTGCCAATAGGTTAAGCTAGTCCTTAGCAAAAAATGAGCTATATTGAAGCAGTTTGAGACACGCTACAGCGCTCGAATTTAGCTGTCGGCACCATCACGTCGGTGGGATTAATTGAGATGTTTTGTTCCATCGGCACCATGCCGATGGCAGGAGTGTACGGGTTAACCTATATGACAGTACAGTAAGCCATTGATGTTCGTGGGGGTTAGGGAACAGAAACCCCCACGGGAATGGAAAGTCTGCGAGCATCAAATTAGTTACCCCTACCACACTGAAAATATGCCTATACGATAAAAGAAATGGTTTCTGATGCTTCAGTGATAATAATAAATGATTTTGCTTGAACATAATACAAAATACAATAAATTGTACAATAAAAGTTTTTTTTAAATACTGTTGAGAAGCAGGAATTGCCAGTTAGGGAGTCAAGCAGCTTCTCGATGTTTCCCGATGTTTACCGTAGGCTAGTTTGGATACAGGTCAGAGTTGCAAATTTAACTGCTGTTGTGAGCATAGCAGCTTCTCGACGTTTCCTGATGTTTACCGTAGGCTAGTTTGGGTACAAGTTAGAGTTGCGAAGTTACCTGCTGTTGTGAGCCTAGTTATTTCGTAAGTTATGCATTAATTTTTATACTCTTTTTCTCAATAATGTATTATTTACGTGATTGTTTTGTTAAATTGTGTAATTTAATTTAAGTCTGTATGCTTAATAATTTAGAGTGTTGTGCAGTGTGGAAGAACTCAGGCATGTTTTGGTTGTCTCCAAGTTGGTAACTGTGCTCTCTGTCTGGAATACATCAAAACTGTGGAAAAATGTCGAAGTTTCTAGAGTAATGCAAGCTTATATAAGGATGGGGAAGAAACTAGAGCCATTGGGGAGGCGGTGGCCCAATCGGTAAAGAGGTGGCTTGCAGTCCTAACGGACCAAGGTTCAAATCCCCACTGGGGCAGGGAACGATCTAAGGATTTGAATTTCATTAAATCAGGCATTACTGATCTACCAGGTGACCCGCTGATATGTCATAAAAATACCCCCGTTAATACAAATACATCAGTCCTGCATAAGGTACTCCTAGCATGTATTCAGTATGGACGGTGGGTGTTAGCACCGAAGTGGTGACATGTAGAGGTGTATGGTATATAGGAGGACTGCTGGGCCTTGATAGCAGGCTGTGAAGCCTATGCCCAGAGTTGGACACATTTAAAAAAAAAAAAAAAAGCTCAGTCAGTTTTCAATTCAGTTTGAGTGTAGTGCCGTGTCAGTGTAGTTTGTATATTTTCGGTACTTGTGAAAACAGTGAAATGTTGTTGGCAAAGAGTGAAGAGATACTGAAGTTTGTATATCATCGGAACTTGTAAAAAAAATAGTCAAGTGTTGTCAAGCATTGAGTGTAATTGCATTTATTAACCCGGCCAGTCCAGAATGGTTTTTTACCCACCCTGCCCCCAGGTCCCGACCGATTTTCGACTTTTTATTTTTTGGCTGAAACCTTCACTTTTGGTGAGAAACATCGAAAATTCATAGAGAAATCGCGCGATCCTGAGGTTAAAAAATGTTGATACAGGTGTCACTCAATGTCAGGGGAAAATGAGAGTTTTCTCTGGCGTGTCGCCAGATGTCAGGGGAAATTTAAGTATTTCCAAGAGATAATGAAATGTATAGCTAAGTGTGCTATGTCAATTCTCTAGAGTCGAGAATTACAGACTTCCTCAACGGCACGCAGCAGAGACTAGATGCTCTATTGGGCTGCAATATTGTACTGTTGGCCTACGAGAAAGTTTCTTCTCCCCCCCCAACAATTAAAAAAAAATGATAATAATAATGATAACAGGCTCTTGGCTGAGCCAAACTCCTAGCTAGCACAACAGATTTAAGGAGTGATGCCAAAGCTGGCCTAAGTACCGGCCGTGATTTAATTAAAAAAGTTGTGCTAACGTAGAGTAGCAAACTGTACTAAATAAGTGGAAAATCAAACACAGCTGTTATACTTTAACAAAGCTCAAGAAACGAACTGTAAATTTATTAATTACAAAGAAATGAATTTACGTTACATGAAATTCAAATCAAATAAAGGAATACACTCACTCACTCAGACACTCAGATAACGGCTAAATATTCCAAAAAGATTAAGCCTAGAAAAAAACCCAGAAAATACTGATCGGTATGGATGAGTGTACTGTAGTCGATCACCAAGAGGGTGGGAGCTCGGGAAGACACGCCGATTCAAGCCGAGATCTGAAATAAAGAATTCACTTGAGCCTCTAGAGGCGTACGACCCAATTCGTTCCGTGACTAAGAACAGACTGAGCTTGCATTTGAATACTCGAGCGGCGAGGGTGGGAGCTGCGCGCACATGCGCAATGGGCCCGGAGCAAAACCCGACAACTTAAAATTGTCGTACATATAATAATTTGCTCCTCACAAATAACTCAATGTCACGATTTAACTTAACGTGATTTTACAATGAAGAAAATTCGTGACACTCAACCTTACGTTTTCCTTCTTTTTCAGGGTACCTGGCTAAAGAAAACGAACTATGGAAGGGTTAACTAATTCACGCCACTTTAAATTACGTATTTATTTCATTTATTTGGTACGAATTTATGTGTAGTACAAGTATATATTGGTTTTCACACAATAATATAGGCGTTTATAAGCATTGTTGACTCACCAAAACCCCAGTATATGGCACCTTCCTTTATGACATTACCACCTCATCACTTCTGTTTGTTTCTACCTCTAGCTTCTTTGTTTCTTTGTCC
>JAGKTI010017728.1:0-18287 GCA_018397915.1 Birgus latro
GTGTATGTAGTTTGGTGTTGACAGTTAGAGAAACTTGTATAGGAGAGCATGCTGGTCTACTCTCTGTGTAACTGAGACACTGAAAAAGTTCAGCAAAGGAGGATGGTCAGGAACAAGTCCTGAGGGCTGATGAAACGGGAGCTCCAGCTCTCCCTGTCATCAGCTTTCCATCCTCCCTGTGATAAGATGCACAACAAGACTCTGTCATCTCATCAGGAACATCAAAGGAAAACAGAAGTACCAGCTGTAAACCTCATCCTTCCATTTCAGATGAGTACAACTGTTGGTCAGTGGGTTGCCACATTTATAAACAGCCAGTCCCATATTATCTCCTTGGAAGTGTAGGGGCCCATGTCTTAGCTACCATGGTCCAGAACAGTTGAGATTAGGAGACATACCTATACCCCTCATAGAATTTTTTATTACAGAGAAGCCATCAGTGATCTGTGGGAGAAAGACTCCCTTGTGTTTATGGCAGGACTGAATCCAACTAGTTTATTCTACCACTCAACTTTATTCAGCTCATCCTCCCAGCGCCTTTCTTTTTATTACCAGTTTTTAGTAAAGATAATGCCTCAGGCAGAATTCAAACATTCATCAATCTATCCATGTGTAATGGGGTTTATAAAAGCCCCTTATTGCTTAGAGGCATAGCTGGGATCCTCTCTCTTTGTCTCAGTGGTAATGTGCATGTGTACGAAGCACGAGGGACTGTTAAGTTTCATTTTGGTCATTACATTGGTTGGCAGTGGTGTGGGCTGTGAGGCAAGGCTTGGAGGGCAATGATAATGTTGGTTATCTGACAGTGTCCTGGTCCTTATGTCCCAGGGATGAGCTGTTCGGTGTGGTCCGCATTGTTCCCATTTGTGGCTCCCGATGCTATTCTACCGTGTGTTTGAAACTGACCAAATTAATCACCAAGAGGAGGTAAGAGTGATGTAAAGGGTTCTATAAAATCCCACATTGCGTAGAGGCATAGCGGGGATCCTCTCTTTGGCTCAGTGGTAGCGTGCGCACATTTGCAGCGCAAGGGCCTGAGATCGACTCTTGGCCAAACAGTGTGATTAATTTGTTAAGTTTCAGTTCGGTTATTACACATCCATCATTCAGTCCTTTATTGCACCATCAGAAACCTAAGGACCTGGGGCTTTGCAGCTCATTCCAGACATTTAAGGGATATGACCAATTGCACATCCCTGAATGGTAATATGAAAGAAATAAACTTTAACCATCCCTCATACTTGGGCCCTTATGGGCCACATCCAGTTTTAGCTGGTATGTATTTTTACTATGGAGCTCCATTATTCTGTACAGGTAACTAGTACCAGCAACCATATTAGCAAAGTATTAGTTAATCCTTAAAAGAAGGGAAGACACGTGTGGATGATGGTGTTACTTGGTTGTTAATACAGTATACCGTAGTATAAAGTCACTTCTAAGTGAAGTTAAAAATCTACTCTGCAGCACATAAAAAGAATTCATCACAGACATTCATGTCAGAGTTTAATTTACCTTAGCATCCATCACAATGATAATACAGATATGGGTGCTTGAGCAGTGTGTGATACAGTGTGTTTATGTACATCACCATGTACAAGTAACAGAAATGCTTTATTTCAGCATCACAGGATGTCAGGTAAAAATTATAAACTTTAATATGTACTGTTTGTGTATTTAATTTTTGTATGTAGTTTAGTACTGTATATGTAGTTTAGATTTACTGCTTGGGCACTTAGCAGCATGTGCATGAGCACATACACTATGCACACAGTAACAAACAAACATACAGTACACATGTGAGTGTGTTACAGTGACATATTTTGTCATTCAAGTCTTAAGCATATATAAAGGCAATCCTTGTTATAAGTATGAGTTTTGAAATATCAACTTTTTACACAACTACGACTCCTACTGCAAAGTGAAGGAAACTGAGAAAACAGTGGAACTTTAGTAGGCCTACTGGTAGACAGTTCTTTTTTTTTTTCTCACTGAGGACTTAATGTTTAAAAAATGACATAAAAGAAGGCTACTTACAACGAGGAATGACTTATATATTTGGTTGTAAAATTCGCCTTTATTGGTACTGCATGGTTCCTGCACTATTCCCTTCCCTCCAGTACCACGATTCGGGCCCCATGTTCTCAATGGCTCAGCGTCTACTTGAGCATGAAAAGAATGATGTTCCTGGGCCAGGCGCTTATGAGTCAGGCAATATAAACAACTGTAGAGAGAAACTGCCTGCCTTTACCATGGCACCCAAGACCACCCTCCCTACTGACCACACAGCCAAACCTGCACCCAATGCTTACTCACCGGAAAAGGTAATTCTTTGAGTATAATCACAGCTGGACTGAACATGAAGGGGTAAAGATTTTCAAAGGGAAATAGGAAGGAGCAAGCAGACCAGGAGAGAACTAGGAAAGGGTAAACAGATTGGAAGAGAAGTGGAAAGGTATACAGATTGGGAAAAATTAGAAAGGATTTAGATCCAGTAAGATTTGCTGCTATATTTCACATAACATGACAGATTAGATATCACTATTCTATGATAGGCATCTGGGCCAGGCTGGAGCGAAGGGACAAACAGATCAGAAGAGAAGACAGAAGGATGTAGACTGGATAAGATTCACAGTTTATAACCACAAAATATGACAACCTAGATACTGGTTAGGTGTTCAAGCAGTAGACAACTGGGTCAGACAGGAGGGAAGACATACACAGACAGATTAGTTGCTGCGGTATCACACACTGATGTTGCTATGATAAAGTACTTCAGATATATTGTAGATCTCTTTTAGACTGTAGGTATTAAAAGGACAAGTATAGAAACTTGAAAGGCCATTAAATACTGGCCTATAATATGAACTGAAGCCTGTTACCATCCAGTGTTTCATGCAAGCATTGATTATACGAGTGGTTCATCTTCAGAATTTGATCCTGCTCTGCTTTAGTGATTAAGTGAACATTGGCCACTGCTTATGAGTATGGATAGATGAAATGTGATGGCAACATTTAAAATGTGTTATTATACTGTATCATAGAGTATCCAGTACAGTCACACTCACTGTCTCTTACAGTAACTCAGGTAGTATAGTTTTAAGCTAGAAGTAAAGCTGTTTTTAAAACCCTTTTGTATTTACTTTCTGACACTGTTCTGTACTTATGCTAATACACTAATAAGTTAAATTTGCACTCTGCTTGCTTTTCTTGGTAAATTTTTCTATTACTGTACTTTTTTTTTGCCTGTCAGTTAAGTTACTTATTCTGCCTCTAATAATTATACTGAATGCATTGTTTTTCAACTGCTTTATATGTCTTATTTGTGTGCAGTCGGGTATGTATTTGTGTATTCCCTCAGACTGTATGGCTCCCATCTGTGACCTGAGTCTTGTGTTGAGAATTTGTGTGTGAAAGTAACATGTTCAGCTGCTGTGTGGATATCTAAAGCATCAACTGAGGGATGAAGGGGCAATGCACATAGTTCAAGTTTACAACTATTAAGAACATACAGTATAATTTAACTTAGTCTGACGATGCTTTGTGAATCTAAAAATCAGTGAACAACCATTACCTCCATGGGTCATTCTAGAACCAATAGAATGTTCTTAAATAATTCCATAATAATGGAGTTAGACAAAATTGCTTTTAAACTGGACAAAAAAATTGAGGTTTCCTCTCACTACGCTCCTGGGTACCCTGCTGCTTGTATGGAATGTATGGTGTTGCTGTGTGAGACTAAGGGTCATATTTTGAGTGTTTTGGAGACTTCATAGTGCCTTTTCCTTGGTGATTTATTCTCCAACTTACACTTTACATTCTTTGTACGGTATGGATACAGTATTGTTTAATACAGTGGAGTCGCCTAATCCATGGCAATTAGAGACTGGTTCCTACCCTTGGTTTACAAAGATAAACCAATGGAAAAAAAGGATATTTAGTCCGGACCCTCGTGGAACCACCCCTACAGCAACCTACCTACACCTAACTAGCCAAGTGTGCAAATTCTCTCTTTTCTCCATTCGACGAATAACGTCCAAATACTGCTAATCACTGAGAGGAGCCTTCTTCTTGGACCCCAGCTAGGTCGAACATCACCTTGGGGGGTTGGGGCCATCCATAATAGAACCCAGCAAGAGGTAACCTTGACAAAAAAAAGGCCAGGTAGCACTCAGCACTCACAGGGGAACGCACGTAGTTGGCGGTTGGCAGGACAGGAGGTAAACAAAACATGGCGGCAGTAGCATGCACACTTGCCACCAGGGCTGGGCTATGATTGGCTGCCGTTTCTAGGGTTGTCTATGGTTGGATAGCAGCCACGGAGTACATCATGGGTGCCCGGATGTTATAAATCTCCTTAGTGGTAGGTGGTGGCGACCATCATCCACTCACTTGATGTAGTGCTGCCTACTTCTTCCTTAGCCTTTATCATTCTTTTTCTGTGCCTGCCCTCCTCTCTTCCTCTCCCATCTTTCCTGTCACTTCTTATTGCTTTTCTTTCCTTTACAGGTGGCTTTACATTGAGTGACAAGCCAAATGGTTTCCTGTAAGCCAAGAAACCATTTACAACGCTGGGTGGTAACCATATAATCTAACCATACATGCTCCCTACATGTCAGCAAGTGGGTTGGTGGAGGGTTAGTGCCTCTCCCAGTAAAACAAATAACTCAGAGTCAAATGGCCACCTTACGGGATTATGGCATCTGGCTATAGATAGATAGATAGGTAAGAAATGAGCCACTTTGGAACGTAGGACCGTGTTTTTCAATTTTTTTCTGCGGAATAAAAAAAAAATAGGGACTGGTTGGGCGAAGTACCGCGGACTACAGGTACACAAATTAGGTGACTCCACTGTACTGACATATTACAGGAGTATCATGAAAGTGTAATGTGAAAAATAAACTACCAATAAAGAGACATTACAAAATCTCCAGTGCCAAGTAGAAATACCACCTTAAAAGCAACAGTACTCTGAGATATAGCCTGAACATACAGTAGTGGTTAATAACCTGACTGGTATGGACAGTACGTCCCATCAGGCCCAAAGTTCAGCATGGCACCACGGCCAGCTGAAGAAGTAGACAAGATGAGGGTGCCAGGACCAGGAAGTTATGAAACAGGTGACTTAAACAACTGCCGAGAGAAGCAGCCGGCATTCACCATGGCACCCAAAATCACACTGCCTGTTGATCATACCTTGAAGCCAGCACCCAATGCTTACTCTCCGGAGAAATCAGAGTCGGTGAGTTTACCCTGAACCTGGCTCGTGAGAGCATTTTAACTGAATGTATGTGTGTGTGTGTGTGTACCAGTATGTATATACAGTAGCTATATAATTGTGCCTGTGTTTGTGTGTTTCCTGTAAAGTGTTGTTTTCTCATGATAATGTGGAAGAACTAACAGAGTTGTGTGAGGTAATTAAACAGGTGAAGGTAAGTATCATTATGTTTTAAGATAGGCATGAGCTGCAAATATCAAATACAGGTATGTGCACTATCTTGCTTTGTATACTATATCTTAATAATATATTCTAATGCTAATTCATAATGCATCTCAGGTTACTGCTCTACTAGTTAACTTCAGATTAATTATTAATGTCCTGTTACCATCCTACACTCATAGGATTCCTGTATACTACTGTAATCATTCAATACACATTTTTCTGTGAAGTCTTATTAATACTTATTTCATTATAGTGTATAGAAAATGGTAGGTAATCTTTATAGCATGAAAATACTAGAATGATTTGTTTAGAACATGGTAAGTGTCATTTTTCTCATGTTTTGTAGATTGCTACAGTAGGTAGACAGAACCCCAACATAAACCCCTTCAGTTCAAGAATGTAATTTTCATTTTATTCCTGCTACCGTCAAACAATTTTATTAAGAATAGGAGAGATTTGTGGAAGTACAGGGGCTAGATGAAGCTTTCACTAACCTCCTCACTAGTAGAGGGTTTTCCTAACCTGAAGTAAATTATCCAGAGGTGGCAAGAATAAAATTAAACACATCCACTGGTGAAAAGGGTCTATGGTGGTAACTGTTGTATGTTAGGACTTTTCCCATTATTGTGCATGGTTTACCAGCTATACCGGTACCCTTAGTTAATAATTATCCTTACCCTTTCAGCATGCACTTCATCTCCTGTAAATATGAAAACTTAGCATTTTCATTAATATACAGTATGCATTACTATACTATTACAGGAGTGAAGTTTTTTAGTTATGGTTGCATTTTTAAAGAGCAGTTATTGCATACATATATTATGTTCTGCCTTACATACTGTAACTGTATTACAGAATTAAGTCTTTTTTTTGCATATTGAATCAGTATCAGTGAAGTACTTTTCAAAGTCAGTATGGATTAACTACACTGATGTCAATCATACAACATTGGTAAAATAATAATTGAATAATTTGTTGTTGCTGCTGTACTACTAATGAATTTTGGTTAAATATATTTTAATGTAACTTAGCTCTCTAAGGTGTCCATCTGCTGATCCCATGCCTATTTCCTCCCCAGTCCGAGAAACCAAACACGCCACACTTCAGTTTTGGTATCAAGCACTCTCAGTACCTTGGTACACTGCGTGTCCAGTAGCAGGCTTGCCCTGCCCTGTCCCGTCCTATTGCTGATCTGGCCTATCCTCGTCCTGCCATGGCCCTGCCATTATCATACCATCATTTGATATACAGTACTCAGTACCCATACTTTACCTAAGTATTCCCCTTCCTTCTCTTTCAGATCTGCACTGGTCTTTTACCCCCTTGATCTGACATACTTTGAACCTAATATCTTTGCAGGTTACCTATATGTAAACCTGTACCTTACCCAACCCTTTTCTGACCTTTTTGAACTCCTTGCTCTGTTCTCTTCTCTCTTACCTTTCCCATCACCTCCAGTCATCACTTGAACTGCTTTACTGGCACCCATTTCCTCCAGACTTTCTTGCCAAATGTATTCAGTTCACTGCATACCTTGCTACATCTTGCACTAAACTCTTTTATCCTTCTCTACCTTAGCCACCTTTCCCCATTTCTAAAAGTTTATTCTCATTAATTTAGGGACTCTCTAGCACCTCTCTAACCAATTTCTTTCTGTTTATGGCATTATTATCTTGTATGCTGTTTATGCAATTTGTGTTAATATAAAAAAATACATAAATAACGTACACAGCCAGCTTCTTCCCATTTATGACACATTATCTTGTATGCTATTGTATGTAATCTGTGTTGATATAAAAAACTTGTAAACTACAAACAAGAGAAAAATAAGGTTATCTATAAAAGAAAAAAGAAAAAAAAACTAAGGATGAGGTGCTAGAAAGCCTCCCAATCCTGTCAGCCATAAAAATGCCGCCCTAAGTCTTGCTGCTTACCGGCCTTCTCCATTTTCACCTCTTCGCTCAGTTGTCATCCATCAGTCCATCACATAGCATATAATAAGCGAAGAGGAGCCAAAATTAATTCATATTAGTATTCACGCAGATAAACCAGATGGTCTGCCTTAGTATTTATAATCAAAGATGTCCACAATTCATAGGTCACATCCCATATCACCAGAAAATATTTTTTTTTAATCATTTAGATTTGTCAAATGTTTACTGAATTTGTGAAAGTAGCTGATTTGTATAAATTTGTAGGGCTTTGCTGTTTTATGGGTTGTGGTAAGACCACAGCTCTAATGCCTGTCCCAAATTTTAGTGAAATACTGTATGAGATGCTATCACTGCCGTTGACTTTCAGCATTAATAATCAGGGAGGTGGTACTCCCTAATACCTGTACTGTACATTAATCTAGAAGTGAACTCTGTTATTGGTGTAATGTGTACAAAACATGAACGGTATTGTGCAAGTCTCCTTAATATACAGAAACTTAGTTCACTTGTTATCGGAACACAGATAATAATTTATATTGTTCAGAATGAATTTAAATGTGGAGAATAAAGGTACTTGTATTTTCTTCTGTCATATTAGAGATATTATTGTATTCAGTTATTATTGTTTATAAGAATGGAAATATTTATTCTCTGTCATTATGCAAAATATCAGAATTTATTGCTTATAAAAAATGAAATAGTTATTATCAGTTTATCATACTATAATGGATCAGAATATCATATTCATCAGCATACATATTTCTCTATAGATTTCTAAATAAAATATAGAGGGCTGTTAAGATAGGAAACAGACTTCAAAGATACTGAAGATAACTGCTACAAGAATAAACTGTGATATAACAATGAGAGCAACACCAGAACGTTAACTGAACAAGTTATCGAACTGTTTGATTTGTTCATTGGATGTACACTGGATCGTTAGCCTCATCTTCCAAGTGCACCTCTTCAATCTGATGATGTATTTTTCATTATTTTCTTGCTATTGCTAGACCATGCTAATCAAATTAGGAGAGACTTTTCAAAATAGAGGGATCAGAGCCTATACAGCTGACAAACATTCAGCTTGGTCCACCAAAATGCAAGATATGAGAAACATGGCAATAGTGTGTGTGTTTGTGCATGTGTTTGTGTTTGAAAATTAGTGGATTGTCAACTCTCCTTCCTTAATGAACCTGAATCAGTTTTTAGCACACACACACACACACACACACACACACACACACACTTGCCAGGTTACCTGTACTTCGCGATTAGGTAGCCCAGGCAGAATGTTTGCTGGATTTGCAGCTTTCATTAACTTCTTCCTTTCTAGGGGGCACTTTTAAGCTGTGTAAAATTGTATCTGCTTAGGAGAGACTTAAATGGTGGGGGTTGATATACCCTTCATTAGTTTCTTCATTACAGGGCTCTCCTATGCTGGTTAAAACTTTCTGGCAGCAACATGAATAAAATGAAAATTATGAACCCGGGCTGATTGGGTTATAGTTGAACATTCTTTCTTCCTGATATGCTCCTCTCATTGCAGTTTGAATCCTGGCACTAAGTTTCCTTTTAATGTGCCAATACTTTTTAGCATTTTTTTAAAATCAAAGCTGCAATAGCAATATGTGATTTAATTTTGTTCCTTAACCTCATTGTCAGTACACTTTGCTACATGACATGTAGTAGTTTACTTTTAACATTTCACATTGCCATTTTTTCTTTATGGAATTTGGTATTCATTGCCGTAATTAGAAAAGATTACTTGCATGCATGTCAGTTACTTTCATTGCTTTCCTTTTATGCAATATTTAAGCTAAATCCATTTGCAGTTTCATTTTGGGTGTATGGATCTGCTACCAGAGTGTAGCACAGCACTGTATGGGTGATTAGCATTGGCTTCATTACTATCTCACTCTAGATTAAGTGGTAAAGTGGTTAGCAGTCTTATAGCTCCATCCAGTAGGTACAGTTTAGGAAGAAAGTCTACTCCACTCCTGATTCTGTAATCTTTGGCAATAAATTACACAAAGAATACCAGTATACAGTTATGATATTTCATGCAGGGAAAAAAAATAATGATGTATTTCTGATAAAATCATGAGGAGACTTGTACCTAATCTGTACTTTTGTCATTAACCACACTTTTTCTTTTAACTCTCACCGCAACAAAATCTAGTATGGACAGTTGCAGTACCAAGTCAGCTACTGTTTATTATAGATTGATTTAACATGTCCTGTATGTATTTCAGCTCTTTGTATACATGCTGCTGACACATCCTGATTGTATTCTGCTTATCCTCAGTTGTCACGCAAATGTTAATCACAGCAACAGATTGGTTTGACAACTGTAGGGTTAATAAGACAGCACTGTAAAAAAAAAAATTGCCAGTTCCTTTAGTACTGATACATTTTGCAAGTTTTGATGCTATATATATGTTAGACATGTATTTTGCTCAAATAATATTATCATGTCAGATGCAACTTTGAGAAGTAACACAGTAAACACCACACCTTAAATGTGTAACATCCCATGTGCTTTTTATGTGTTTTGTTACATTGTAGTACTTAAAATACAACCCCTACTTCATGATGTAGTTCTGGCAAAATCAAGAAGTATATTAAGAGACAAGTGAGAGTTTGGCCAAGAAATATGCCAGTCTGTCCTTAAACATGTAGAACCAAATAGAACACCAAGGACTACAGTGGCAAAATCTTCATGTTGCCACTCCAATGTATAAGTAGTATGGTGTATTATTTCAGGCAAAGTTATAGTTAATTTATACAGCAGTACTGTATGGCTAGTGTTGGTCCAGCCCTCACCTATGCTTTTCAGTACACAACTGTGCCAAAACATACCATTCTCATATCTTTACCTTCTTATATGCACTTGCTAATCTAATATCTGACAGCCATAACAGACCTATGTCAAGAGTATTCTACACACACACACACACACACAAACAATTCATAAATTTAAGGAAATGTATGATGAAAAAGGTTTAAGACACAGGACAGTATGAGCCTGACTCATTCCTGTAAAGATACAATTAGGTAAGAACAATTAGGTAGATAAGAACACACACACACACACACACACACACACACACACACACACACACACACACACACACACACACACACACACACACACACACACACACACACACACACACACACACACACACACACACACACACACACACACACACACACACACACACACACACACACACANNNNTATTCATTGTCCAACTGTTAGATAGCAATAATGAAACTGATGCACTGAGCATTACACAACTCAATGTTGGCCTATATGCAGCAGCTTAGGATAATTTACGTAGCTGATACTTCACAAGCCTGAGCCTCACTCAAGCTAGGTCCAAACTTTAAAGCAGTCAACAATTCTCAATAAAGCTATTTTCATCTTTAGGATATTTGAATTCCCTTTTTCATAATGTACTAACAGAACTGAAAGTTTTTTAACAATCCCCAGACATCATTTTGCCCAGCACTCCATATTTCTTATCCCTTCCAAAACATCCTAGAACTGAATATCCTTCCTCCTGGTAATATTCCATACTTTCAAAGTGAAGAAATGTTCCTAATAGAAATCCATGGTTTGTATTACCAAAACTTGGTTAGGAACAAGCAAAATCCAGGTTAGGACTGACACATGCTGAGGTTTAAGCCAAAGGATGCTACATTACTTTTATGGTTAGGTTAGGTCCCCTTAGGTTTGGCTGTGTGATTTCCATTTCATTGACAACCACATAATGGCCTGAAAATGCCATGGTCTGGACTGAAGAATGCCATAGTTAAAACCAAAGGATGCCCAGGTTATGATCCAAGGCTGTCTTGGTTTGGTTAGGTTACATCAGGTCATTTGCTTTTGGTAAAGGAATGTTAGGGTAATAGTTTGCAGTATCTTTTCTTTACTTTTAAGTACAGTATTTGAAAATATTGGTTGTGTGACCAACACCAGCTTGCTTATTTCATACTTGGTGCCTTAGAAGTGTTAATACTTTCCGTGGTCTCAATATCTCAAGAACCTCGCCATCATTATCTTCATCATCATCATCATCCAGCAAGAACAAGATATGTTAGCATTAATCTCATTATCTGCCACTGCAGTGTTGGTAAAAACATGGCTTAGGTGAGTGTCCATCGACTGCATGAGGCTCACCATCGTCATTTTGGTTTCATCTGAGGAAACTAGGGCATTCTAAGAACTTGGATGTGGTTGCATAAAGTTGATGGGTCTTAGTTATGAGGTAGGAATGTGTCTCCTTGGTTACTAGTCAACTGATCCTCCAGGCTGACTACAATTGGATTAGGGATCTTTGTTAGGTTTGAGTACAGTATTTGCACCATAGAACAGGCAATTATTGATGGAATGAGGGTGTAGAAGCCACAATTAAAGAGAAAAGAAGACTTTTCCTAGAATCGATGGGGTTGATGGGAGAGGTACTTGGATGCCAAGCATAGGACTGGAGGGGAGGCGTGCAGGGCAAAGTCTGAGTTTCAGAGACTATTACTGGATAGCTTAAAGAGTGCTGAAAGGAGGAATGTGGTATTTGGAGTGACAAATTAGATGAAGAGGGAAAGCAGGGATGTCATGGGTAAGCAGTGTGTGGGGAATGATGAAAGAGGGGTAGCAGCAGACTGAGAAGATATTGAAGATGCCTGGAGAGAGCACTATAATCACTTGCTGAATGAGAAGTCTGGCTGGAACAGGGAAGGTATGGAGTCAGTGGATCCTTTGTTTGGACCTTGGCCTTTGCTTGATGCTGATACTGTGAGCAGGGCAATAGGCAGGATGGAGTTGAAGAGGATAGCAGGTATTCCTGGGTTGACTTTTGAACTGCTGAAGGCCTCAGGAGATACAAGAGTGGGTTTAGTCACTAATTTGATAAATATGATTATATATGAGTGTGTCCTAGATGACTGGCTGAATAATGTGACTGTAAATATGCACAAAGGGAAGGGTGATGCCCTGGAAAGAGGAAATTACAGAGACAGAAAACCTGTGAATCAGATAATGAAGCTAATGGAGAGAGTCCTAGAAGGTATGATAAGGGAAAGAGTGAATGTTGATGAGATGCAGTTTGGGCTCATGCCAGACAAAGGGATCACTGATGCTATGTTCATTGTCCAACAGCTTCAGGAAAAATATATAGGAAAAAATAAGGACCTGTACTTTGTTTTTGTTGATTTGGAGAGGACTTTTAACAGAGTCCCTGGGGAGAAGGTGAGGTGGATGATGGGAGGACTTGAATAGCGAAGTGGCTAGTTGGAATGGTTGTGGTGGTGTGTGCAGGTGCTGACACCCAGGTGAGAGTGAGTGGAAATTTGAGTGATAAGTTTTCTGTGAATGCTGGCATGCATCAGGTGTCAGTCTTGAACCCCTTATTGTTTGTCATGGTGCTGTAGACTGTTTTGCATTACTTCATGGGTGGGTTCCTGTGGGATATGTTGTGTGCTGGTGACTTGATGTTGATTGAAGAGAGTGATGGGGGGTAGGGAGGAATTTGGGGGTGGAGAGGTGGAGTAGGGCACAGGGGTTTGGGAGTAAATGTAGATCAAACAAAAGTGACAATATCAAGGGCTGGTGGTGGTACTGTCAAAGCAGAAGGAATTTTGCCATTTGCAGTTGCCCATGGGGATGTGGGAAGTGACTCCATCCTGTGCAGTGTTTGTAATAAGTGGGTGCATGGGAAGAAATAAGAAGGATGGGACTGGATTGTATTGGTGTTATGATGAGAAGAGGTAGATTGAAATGGTTTGGGCATGTGGAGAGTAAGGGGGATGACAGTTTGGTGTAGAGAGTAAGAAGTGTTAACGCTGGGGGTAGGGTTGCAAGAGGTAGACTGAAACAGACCTGGGACAAGGTCAAAGAATGTGACCTCAGGGATAAGGGACTTAATAGAGAGGCTACCAGAGATCGAGCAACATGAAAAGATGCCATTAAGTGACCAAGGCCAATGCATGCAAGTATATTGGATCCTTTATAAATGAAAACAAAAATGGTGAGAGATATAATGGTATTAGAGGTAGACTGCAAAATAATGCTGATTTCATATGTGCAGTGTGTTGGGGGAAGCATGTGGAAATTGTCAGGTGTGGGTGGGCTGATCTTGCTGGAAAGTGTTGAGCTTGTTGATGAGTTATGTTGTTTGGAGAACATGTGTGCTGGAGGCGGGGCTGGAGCTGGCTCTGGCTCAGGTGGGAAGTGGTTGGAGGAAGTTCAGGGAGCTCTTGCCTTTCCTGACATTAAGAGGGCTCTCCCTCTGTGTTGGGGGATATTTTTTGTGTGTGATATGTGTTGGGAATGTGGTGCTGTGTACTGTGGTAGTAAGACCCATGCAGTGGGGGAGGAGGGTATTTGTGGGCTCTAGCATACAGAGGTGACAGTGATTTGATGGATGTGTGGTGCTTCCTTGAATGTGGAGACTGTGGGGAGAGAGGGTTGGGATTGCGGATGGGGAGTTGGGAGGAAGGATAGGACTGGAATGAGATGGTATGGTGATGAGGAGGGGTGGATTGAGATGGTTTGGGCATGTTGAGAGGGTGAAGGAGGACAGTTGGGTGGGGAAGGTGGGAAGTGTGAGCGTCTGTGGTTGGGTTGCGAGAGGTAGACCAGGAGGGACCTGGGATGAGGTCATGGGATGCAGCCTCAGGTATGGGGGACTGGGTGGGGAGGTTGCCAGAGATCAAGTAACGTGGAGAGCCGCCATTAGGTGACCAAGGCCAATGCATGCCAGCATGTAGGAGCCTTTGTAAATGTTATGAAACAATTTTAATTCTTATCCTGTGACCTAGAATAGGAACTACAGTAGGCTAGTCACTTCCAAGTAGGGTACCAGATGGCCCTGTTGGTGAACAGGGACATAAGGGAAAAGTGTGCATGGTACTAAATAAAAAATAACTTTATAAACAGTAGCCTAAGGTTGGCAACAACAACAGCAGCAGCAGTAGCTGTATGCCTGTATCAGGTCAAGTAGGCTGCTTCTGTGGCCCCTAACCAGTGGGAAAATATGAAAATACCTTCCGGCAGTCCTGAGGAACTTCCTGAGCCACCCTGTAACTCTCCCGCCCACCTGCCGTCAAGTGCTATCTACCTAACTCCTTTAACTACTATTACTACTACTACCACCGACCACCACCACCCTCCTGAAATGTGAGTTGGACAATATTTGGTTCAATTACCTGGATTTGGTGATTTTTGTCCTTTAGCAGCCTGATCCCCATAGGGCAGTAGCAGAATAAAACAAGGATAGCGCATCCTTTCCATAACATTTAAAAGTCAAGTTGAGGTGGAATGGGTATGTTAATAGTTGCTCCCTACTTAGGAAATTTTTATTCAGGCTCCTCACCCCATCCTTGGATGGGAAAAGGAGGTTGGGATGATGATGATAATGATGGATAATAATGATAATTGTGTTGATCAGCTCCATAACTTAGGCCATTGACCATGAGGTAGACCATTCCACCACTATGGTATAGTTATACTTCACCTAGGTACTTATTTTATATGCTAATCAGTGACAATGATGAAGATGATGATGATGTTGACAATGATGATGATGATGATGATGATATTAGCACCAAGACTTAATGCCCTATTTCAAAACATAACAACTTTGAGTAAGGTGTACAACTGTGAGTAAAAGTCCACCAGCAGTCCTCAACTAGCCTAGCCTTGTGTCCAGCCTTCCATATTTCTCATTCCTCCCCAGTGACAAAGTACCTTTCCTCATCATCTTTCTAGCTATCTATCTATAGCCATACACCATAATCCCGTTTGTCTTTGAGTCAGTTGTTTTCTGGAGAGGGGCACTAACCTTCTGCCAACCTACTTGTTGACACACAGGGAACACTTACTGGTTGGTTATATGGTTACCACCCAGCACTATAAATGGTTTCCTGACTTACAGGAAACCATTAGTGTGTCACTTAAGGTAAAGCCACTTGAAAAGAAAAGAAGAGTTAAAAAATTGAGAGTAAATAAAGAAAATCCATGTGGCTTAGTGCCAGAATGGCATATTACTATGGCCCAGAATCCTTATCATAGCACCCTTTAGGTTTGTATTCTCGGTTGAGGGAGCTCCCTAGCATCTCTTCCCTACTGATTTATTTTCAGGTACAGTTTGCTAATATCGTCTTATACAGGCAGAATATGGTTATATTAGACTGACTTGAGTAACACAGAAGAGGATGGCAAGGTGTGATAAGCAAAATAAATAGCTTAGGAGGAGGTGTTAGGGAGCTTCCTTAGAGTATGGTGATATTACAATGACTTAGACAACATAGAAGAGGACAGCAAGGTATAATAAGCAAAATTAATCGCTTAGGAAGAGGTATTAGGGAGCTTCCTTAGAATATGGTGATATCAGAATTATTTAAATAACACAGAAAAGGACGGCAAAGAGTAATAAGCCAAATAAATTGCTTAGAAAGGGGTGTTAGGGAGCTTCCTAAGCCAATGAGAACTTAGGTCTTTATGACCACATCATATAACAGTGTCCTTCTCATTATTCAGTAGGGAGAGATTGCAATATTAATCCTAGTTTTACTGCTAAGAATGCAAGAACTGGGGGGGAGGGCTGGATTTACGATTGAAGAGTTGAGAGGGAGGGTGGGACTGGAGTGTATTGGATTTGCAATAAGGAGGGGTAGATTAAGATGGTTTGGGCATGTAGACAAGATGGAGGAGGAAAACTGGGTGTGGAAGGTGAAAGGTGTAAATGAAGGACTGAGAGGAAGGATGGGACTGGAGTGTACTGGTGCTGTGATGAGGAGGGGTAAATTGAGATGGTCTGAGCACATGGAAAGGATGGAGGAGGACAACTGGGTGTGGAGGGTGTGAGGTGTGAATGAAGAGTTGAGAGGAAGGATTCGACCGGAATGTATTGGTGTTGTGATAAGGAGGGGTAGAGTGAGATGGTTTGGGTATATAGATAGGATAGAGGAGGACAACTGGGTGTGGAAAATATAGTGCCATGGTCTACTGTGCAGCTTACAGATGCACAAATGGGCACAGGAATTCATCGAAGAGAGATGGCGTTACATATCTATTGCCAGACACCTCAATCCCACACGGGGTGGCCACAAACAAATCGCTCTGTCCCCCGCCATTTCACTATCACGCTCCCAACTCACACACCCCTCTCTCATATACCTCTCCACTCCATCCCTCCATCTCATCCTCGGCCTCCCCCTCCCTCTCGCCCCCTCCACCTCACTCACATACACTCTCCTCGTCAGTCTTTCACTCTCCATCCTCTCTACATGCCCAAACCACCTTAACGTGTTTCTCCTAACGCTTCCCATCACGTCCACAACCACACCACAACGCTCCTTCACTTCCTCATTTGTTAGTCTGACTCTCCATGTGACTCCACATGCTCCTCTCAAATAACTCATTTCCACTGCTCTCACTCTTGACTTCTGTCCTTCCAACAGGGTCCAAGCTTCACTTCCATATGTTAGAGTTGGTATCACAATACTGTCATGTAACAACCTTTTCACTTCCATGCTCACCTCCCTGTTTCTTATCACTGCTTTCAATGAACCAGCAACCTTCCTTCCCTGCTGCACCCTTTCGAGCACTTCACCCTCCAGACTTCCATCCTTACTCATCACACTGCCCAAGTACTTAAATGCACTCACGTTCTCCATATCCTTCCCATCCAATCTCTCTGTACATTCACTGGCTTCACTTCTCTCGAAGACCATCACTTTACTCTTCCCTACATTCACCTTTAGATTCTGTTTCTTACACACTCTCCCAAACTCATCTACCAAGCCTTGCAGCTCCCCTTCGTCTTTGCTCAACAACACAGTATCATCTGCAAACAATAGTACAGGGAGTTTCCAAACACTGCCCTCTCTCACTAGGGCCGCTCCAACATCCACTGCTCGACCTTGTATCTCTTTTATAACCCCATCCATGTACAGATTGAACAACCATGGAGACATGACACATTCTTGTTTCAATCCAACCTTCAAATGGAAAAATTCACTCAGTTTGCCATCCACACGCACTGCAGCCTTAGCACCCTCATACATACTCTTCACTGCCTTCAACAACTTCCCATCCACTCCATATATTCTTAATACCTTCCACAATCCTTGTCTATCCACCCTGTCATATGCTTTCTCCAGATCCATGAAGGCTGCATACAACTTCTTCCCTTTCTCTAGAAACTTTTCCATTAAGGATCTAAGAATGAATATCTGGTCTACACAACCTCTTCCCTTCCTAAAACCTCCTTGTTCTTCTCCAACTAATTCCTCTGTAATTTCCCTAACTCTGTCAATAAATATCCTACCATATACTTTTCCTATTACACTGAGAAGGCAAATGCCCCTGTGATTACCACACACTGCTTTTTCCCCTTTTCCTTTGTACAGAGGAATAATTATACCTGACTTCCAATCCTCCGGGACTCTACCCTCCTCCCAAGCCAATCTGCACACCTTCCACATCCATTCTATTACCATCTCTCCCCCATGCTTCAGCATTTCACCACACACTCCATCAATTCCTGGGGCTTTCCCCATTTTAACTTTCTTCATTGCTTCCACCTCTTCCATCTTACTGATTTCTTCCTCTCTCCTCACAACCATCCTTCTCCCCGCCATTCCCCAGCCACTTATACTTGCATTACTTTCATTCTCTATGTTCAACAGTTCATTAAAGTGTTCTCTCCATCTGTTTACTTTTTCTCCCTTCTCCACTAGTAATCTACCATTTTTATCTTTCACACCCCCACTGACTTCGTTGGCACTCTGTCTAGCTCTCTTCACCTCCTTCCAGAACATTTTCTTACATTCCCTCCACTTTGCACTCAAATTCCTTCCAAATTCCTCATCCACTCTCTTCTTACTCTCTCTTACTAATCTTTTCA
>JAGKTI010017730.1:0-18285 GCA_018397915.1 Birgus latro
TCTTTATTCTCTCCACACACCTGAACCATCTCAGAGTAAGAGGTTCAGTAACTCAGTAACCACCCCTGCTGAACCCACACCATACAACAGCACCCTACATTACACAGCCTGGTGAGGTGGGCTTTTTATGTGGTGTCACTGATATAACTGAATAACTCTACACCACCACCTGTCATTACACAGCCTGGTGGTGGTGGTGGTGCCTTCATGTGGTGGCAGTGATGGCAACTCTCACCACCATCCATTAAGGCAGCATCACACTGAGCAAAACAATAAATGCTTACAGGTCCTACTCCCTCCTGTTTTATGCTCAAATTTGTTTTTCATGATAATTTTGTGTAATTTGTTCAACTCTGACTCTTCCTCTATGGTATTTCCTTTGTAAACTGGTCTGAGTTGATTATCAAATGGTATTTCCTTTGTAAACTGGTCTGAGTTGATTATCAAATGGTATTTCCTTTGTAAACTGGTCTGAGTTGATTATCAAATGGTATTTCCTTTGTAAACTGGTCTGAGTTGATTATCAAATGGTATTTCCTTTGTAAACTGGTCTGAGTTGATTATCAAATGGTATTTCCTTTGTAAACTGGTCTGAGTTGATTATCAAATGGTATTTCCTTTGTAAACTGGTCTNCCTATCCTCTGCAGGGAGGATGGTTGGCTGCTGGAGAAAACAACATAAATCTGCCTGCAGTGCACCGGGATCACATTAAAACGAGCCTGGGGCCACAACAAGCCATCATTAGCTACCCTGCCACCTCTAGCAACTAAGTCCATCAGCCTCCTTTCAGGGGGTAGGGAGCTGACAGACGCTTAAATACCCAGGGAAGTCCACCACCGGGTTATAGCAGTGCCACCACGTGAAGGCCTCCCTCACCACCACCACAGCCTTCACGTAAAACAAGAACTTTGGCTTCCCTGGCCCAGCTTCCCTATACACCATCACTCATCACTCCACCTACCACTTATTTTCATACATTTCTACTACTTCTACTTAATCTTACAAACATATAAGTAAAATATCGATACTCACTTACAAAATTTAATTCCTCAGTGGCCACAAAACAAACAATTATTCTGCCACGTGAGAGGCTGCCAGGACGCCACACCACGTTGCTTGGCGTTGATACATTTCCAATTATTTTCTGGCAGTTTTTGAAAATAGGTATCATACGCTAATTGATTGCCTTTCATCAATATAGAAAATGAGCTATGAAGTTTTTATGTATATTTTTATTTATTATAATTCTAGGATGCTTTATTCTAGGTTTTATAATACGGAATTAATGGAACTTCATTGTTAGAGAAACCGGAATATGTAATGTTTTTTTGTATCTAGCTTTCATTATAATAAATTTATGGTTTTATAAGCTTCATATTTTTTATTTATATCGTTTTCATATTCACTGAGGTAAATAAATGATAAAACTGAAGAATGTCCGTCCCTCTCCTCTATCCTTCCTTCCTCTTCCTTCTTTACGTAATTTCTTCCCTTCCCTCCTTATTTACTCCTCCTTTCTTCCTTCTTTCCATCCTCCCTTCCCTCTTCTTTTTTACTCTGTTTTTTCTCCATCCCATTTCATTTCTTCCCTCATCTACTTTCTTCCTCCTGGCATTCTTTCCTTAATTTCTTTTCCTTTTTTCCTTCTCGCCTTCCTTCCTTGGTTCTTCCTCTATATCCTTCCCTTCCATCTCACCTTGCCTCACTCTCTTTTTTCCTCCCTTTCCCCTTCCTTTTCTCTTCCTTCTCACACCTCACCCACATTTTCTTCCTTCACATTCTCTCCTTTTTTCCTTCACTTCCCGTCTTTGAATCCCTCGTTTCTTCCTTCACTCTCCTTCCCACCATCAATTATTATTCCTCTTTTCTTCACTTTCCTAACTTTCTTTCTCTCCTTGTCTCCTACACCCCCTTCATTCTTTATTCCTCCCCCTCCTTCCCTGCATTCTTACTCTTCTTTTCTTCCTTCTTTCCCTCCTTCCTTCCATCATTTTACTTCTTTCCTTCCCGCCTTTATTCCTTCGTTCTTAACTCCACCCCTTCCCTCCTTGACTCCCTCCTTCGTAAGTACACTGCTTCCTTCTCTCGTTCCTTCCTTCCTTACTGTTCCTTTTTCCTTCCTTCCTTCGATCACCTCATCCTTCCTCAGTCTGTTTCTACCTAGCAAAGATCCTTAACCTCTTTCAGTTCAGTTGATGGTAGTTTGGTTTTGACTAGCAACCAAGGAGACCCATTCCCACCTGTTTGACTAGCAACCAAGGACTCTCATTTCCTCAAGTTGACTAATAACCAAGGAGACTCATTCCCACCTGTTTGACTAGTAACCAAGGAGACATTNGGAGTAAGAAATGAGTAAATAATGCATGGTAGACAACACTCACTGAGCCGTCCCCACAACACACAAGAAATCGCCCAGCAGAATGGAAGTAAATGGGCCACCCTGTAGTGTATTATAGCCAATGCACTAATCCCTCACCCCTTCCACCACAACCACAAGTGTTGTGGTAGTGGCTGAACACAAACACTACACACACACCTTTCTGACTGTTGCCATTTATCCTTCACCTTGCCTTCCATCTATCTATAGTCAGTCAGACTGTTATTCTTCACTGAGGAGTAATGTTCAAGTAAATATATTCTTTATTGTAATCATGTGTAATTTCCAATGTCATGTTGAGCAAATTTTATATTTGTATATGACATGTATTTAGATATTTCACTGAACCAATCCTTTATGATAAGCTGTTGCTGCTGTTGATCAGCCCAGTCAGTCTGGCTGAGCAGACCCATCAACCATGGGCAAGCAACTGTCCCTGCAGGGCATTCCTGTGCAGTGAACCGATGTTTCCTTACAGCCGACAGTGCCTCGCCAGAAGTAGGTAGCACTACATCAAGTGAGTGATGCTGACCACCACCACCCACCACAAACAGTTTATTGTAAAATGTATGACTGAATAAAAATTCAAGTAACAATTTAATTAACATACAAAAAATACAGTATATACAGTATGATAAACAATAATACAAAGATCAGCAACATTTTCATACATGAATGATAAACAGAACAGACTATAAAATAAGCTGCATCAAGCCACAGAATGAGGTTTGTAGAATGTGTACAGAAACAAACTTTTAGGAGAAAGTACAAGGCATGGTAATAACTATAAGATATTCAAACAACATTGCCATATCAACCTTATGAAGACTGTCTTCTCGCAGAGCAGTCAATCAATGGAATGATAAGTCCAACGGAGTTGTGACCTCCATTAGCGTAAATCAGTTTTTAAAAATTTGCAATGAGATAGAAAACACAACAGATCAGCTTAAGAGGTGACTTGTAAAGCAGTAACAGGTGTAACTCATCTTGCTTATTTATACTGATGACAAAGACTGGTGTGTTATGTACTGTACTATGATACCAGTATGACAATATAAGGCGTGGATGTGTTCCATTACATTATTTCCTTAAACCCAGTGGAGTATATTGAGCGAGGCAGGCACATAAGGCACATATGGGGCTTTAAAACCCAATATTTGTGATTCATGGATTGAGTCCCAATGGTGATGAGAGATTTTTCCACTGCATAAAATGTTACCAGGGGCACAGGTCTGTCTCCTACCCTTACATGTGCTGCACTACACCAGCCTAGCCTCTGGGCCCTACAATTAAAGGGGTACTGGAGGAGCTTATTTCTCTCACATAAAATGGTACAAGGAGCATAGGTTGATGTACTCTTTAAAGCTACAGTACCCTAGCTTCAGGCCAATGTGGTCTGAAAGACTCAAAATGGGATTGACAACTACAATTTTTCTTGTTGATTTATTAGCAAACAAATAAACAAAGAAAAGCTCTTTGCTACATTGTTTTTTTCTTGGAGGGAAGAATCTGTAGACTCCTGGCCTTTGGTTCCTTCTTCCTTGTATAAAAAACAATAAATAAATAAAACAGTAAAAGCAAAAGCAAGGTGGGTTTACTGCATGCATCGCTGTCTTTAGGAAAACATGCACAATGACAATACAATACACCTTCAGCCCCTTAATTTACTTACAAAATAACACTTCAACATTCCATTCTATACAGTCAGTTCAAAAATAAATCTTCAGTCCCTTTCAATCCGTGATCTATTTTATTTTTGTTACGCATGATTTTGTTCAGCTTTGGAGTGACTTAAAGAACCAGATGGGTTACATACTGCATTTCCTGGCCACTTTCCTACTTTACGTTCTTTTCACCACAATATAATCATGATGGAGAGAGAGAGACAGAGAGAGAGAGAGAATCTTCAGCATGAAGCAGTTTATAATGGATGGAAGGTAATGTTGTCATCATCATCACCACCATCATCATCATCATTATTATCATCACCACCACCACCACCACCACCACCACCACCACCAACGCCACCACCACCACCAAGTCCTGTATGAGACAGCCCTAGCATGTATTCAATATGGACGGTGGGTGTTAGCGCCGAAGTGGTGACATGTAGAGGTGTATGGTATGTAGGAGGACTGCTGGGCCTCGATAGCAGGCTGCGAAAGCCTATGCCCAGAGTCAGACACATAAAAAAAGAAGAAAAAAAAGATCATCAAGGATATATATTTAATTCCTGTTGCCTCCACACAGTTAAATTCCACTTCAGGGAGACATTTTGAACTGGATGGGTTGGGTACAGCCTACATCAACCTTTTCCCTGCTTGGAGGCTCTTTTTGTCTGAATAAAATAATGCTGTGTCTATAAGAATGAAATACAACACAAAATACATCTTCAGGCTGACAGGTACATGTTCACTTACAGAAAAACTACAGAAAAACCATATTGAGGTGGTTTGGCCATGTGAAGAGGATGGAGAGAGAGAGAGACTGATGAGGAGAGTGTATGTGAATGAGGTGGAGGAGGGGAGAAGGATGGGGCGGCCAAGGATGAGATGGAGGGGTGGAGTGGAGAGGTGTATGAGAGAGGGGGTGTGAGCTGG
The DNA here is from genome assembly GCA_018397915.1 of Birgus latro. NCBI lineage: Eukaryota > Metazoa > Arthropoda > Malacostraca > Decapoda > Coenobitidae > Birgus > Birgus latro. The sequence continues at coordinate 4,979 of JAGKTI010017730.1, forward strand.
GAGAAGGGCAGTGAAATGGCAGGGGACAGGGCAACACTGAGGTGATTTGTTTGTGGCCACCCCTTACAAGATTAAGGTATCTGGCAATAGACAGATAGACAGATACAGTAACTGATCTACAGTAATTGAATTATTACTTTTTTTTTTTTTTTTGTGTGTGTGTCCGACTCTGGGCATAGGCTTCACAGCCTGCTATCAAGGCCCAGCAGTCCTCCTACATACCAACACCTCTACATGTCACCACTTCGGCACTAACACCCACCGTCCATATTGAATACATGCTAGGGCTGTCTCATACAGGACTGGTGTATTGGTATTAGCGGGGGTATTTTTACGACATGTCGGCGGGTCTTCTGGTATATCAGTAAAGCCTGATTTACTGAAATTCAAATCCTTAAGCTGTTCCCTGCCCCAGCGGGGATTTGAACCTGGGTCCGTCGGGACTGCAGGCCGCCTCTCTACCGATTGAGCCACCGCCTCCCTATCAACATGAAGATGCATTTTCTGTTGTATTTCATTCTTATAGGTACAGCAATATTTCATTCAGACAAAAACAGCCTCCAAGTAGGGAAAAGGCTGATGTAGGTGGGGGACTGGGTGACATGGAGGTGATTTATTTGTGGCCACCCATTATGGGATTAAGGCTCCTGGCAATAGACAGATAGATAGACAGAATATACAGTACAGTACTGCATTACCTCTTTAATCTAAGGATATTATGCATTATAAACCATTGCTATACTGAACCTCACTGACCTGAACTATGTAATGGAATAATAAACCCTTCCTCCACAGTCCACCATGGAGGAGAACCATCAACTACAGGTAACATACAAGATACGAACTGTGCCACAAATACACACTGTAATACCAATAATACAAGAGGGTGTACTGTATTCTCAATATAAAGTTGTACAATAAGCAACACAAAAGTATTGTACGTAACATTTAGCCTGAACCATGGCTATATCAACCTCTGTGAGCCAAATTTAAAAAAATTATAATTGTGACATGGCTGCCAGACTGAATAAGTCTACTAAAACAAAATAATTGATGTTTTTTTCTGTACTGTTGTTTAATACAGATTCAAAACAATTAAGATTTATCTGTACAGCATCGAGGCAAATAGTCATAACCCCACACAAAGTTGAAATAAAACTGTGAATGCATAATTCCATCAGGCATCCATTGAAGAAGATTAAGTATACAGTATTTTGAACCTGGTGTTGCTATTATCCCCGACAGCTACATCATCAGCCTTTCATCCTAATTAATTTGATGTATAGAAGGTTTACTAGTCTTTATTCTTGGCACATCCAAATGATTGCCCAGTATGTCCAGTTTACAGGAAATGCTTTGAAGTGATGGGGTTTGATACAACCTTAGTAACTCCTTCTTAGCCACTGTGTACTTTAAAATATGTCAATGTACTGGACTGAATAACTGGAATTTTAGTGCCAGGTATCAATAACCATATGGAACTAACTCAGAACAAATATACACTATAAGCAATTTAATGTAAACAGTTAAGGAGGATGAAGGCATAACACACAAAAACAAAAGCACAAAAAAAACAATAATAAGGCTATTATGACAGGCAAACATACAGCCAAGAAAATAGAGAAGGCAGGAAAGAATAAAATGAAATGCCCCATAAAAGACCAATACAGTTAAACACATTATATGGTTCATAGAAAGGTTTAAGTCCCTGTTGTCAACAAGGAGGTGCCAGATCCCTAAATGGTATATGTACTGTATTGTTCCTGTAGGATACCTGTGGCTGATAGGTCTACTTGCTCTGACAAATTGGGTTAAGGAAGAACAAACATGACAACAACTGATGCCATAGTCTGTTGGTACATTTCTGTGGCCTGTGCAATATGGCTGGAGCCCTGGGAGTAAGCACAGTTTATTCTACAATGCAAAATGCTACCAGGGGCATAGGTCAACTTTGTACCCTTAAATATTCTGGACTATGGCAGCCTAGTATCAGGCACCTACACTTTGGAAAGAGCATTAGAGATGTACTGGAGATGGCCAGAGGTTTTCCTAGCAGATAAAATGCTACCAGGGACACAGGTCTGTCTCCTGCCCTTAAATGTTCTGGACTGCAGTAGCCTACCTTTGGATCCCTACAATATGAAAGGGTAATATGGGATTAGGTGTTGATATTTACAAAGATTATGTAACACCAATTAAAAAATAATAATAATAATACCAACAGTAATAATAATCTGGACTTTTGTATCTAAAAAAACACCAGTTCTTTCAAAGGAATTCATTAGTGCTTGACACTCATCCACACTTTGACAATTACAATTTTGACGGCACTCATATACATACTTCACAAAAGAAAAAGTAAGCTGGTCATCTGTCCTACAATGCAGTGAACTTTGGTAGCCTAGCCTAGGGTCCCTACATTTCAAGTGGAAATATAGAATTGTCATCCACTCACTTGATGTAGTGCTCCCTACTTCTTCCTTCACCTTTATCATTCTTTTTATGTGTCTGTCCTCCTCTCTTCCTATTTCTCCCATCATCCACTCACTTGATGTAGTGCTGCCTACTTCTTCCATCACCTTTATCATTCTTTTTCTGTGCCTGTCCTCCTCTCTTCCTATTTCTCCCATCTTTCCTGTCACTTTTTATTACTCTTCTTTCCTTTTCAGATGGCTTTACATTGAGTGACAAGCCTAATGGTTTCCTGTAAGCCAGGAAACCATTTACAACGCTGGGTGGTAACCATATAACCAACCCATACCTGTTCCCTACGTGTCAACAAGTGGGTTGGCAGAGGGTTAGTGCCCCTCCCTGTTAAACAACTAACTCAGTTAAATGGCCACCCCTTAAGGGGTTATGGCATCTGGCTATAGATAGACAGATAGACAATTACCATTCCAGTCACTCCAAACAAGTTACACAGCTGAAGGTGTTTCTGGTAATGATGGGAAAATAACCAAATCATAAAATACTGAAAAGCCGTCCTCAGGCACCAATAACCCCTTCATTACAAGGTATCTGTGTAATGCCTTCATGTGGTGGCACTGAATGAACTGGGCGGTGGAGCTGCTCTTCCCAACCCTTTTATTACACAGCTGATACAATGCTGAGTCAAACTGTTTAGTGACCTTCAGATAACAAGTAGATAGGCAGGTATGTTGATGGGTTGATAAATAACAAAGAGGAAGAGTAAACCTATATGGTAATAGCAAGAGAATCACTGGGTGACAGAGAACCTTCCTGTGATGGCACTGATATAACTTGTCATAACCATTGGCCATTGCTAACCTTTACCACAAGGCATCTCCACAAACCTGAAATGAATTACAGGTAGGTGTTGGAGAGCCTTCACGTGGTGGCACAGGTATAACCTGTCAAACCCACTGCCCATTCTTAAACCCTTTACCACAAGGCATCTCTACAAAACAGAACTCGGTGGAAGCAACAAAAACAGTTTATCATCATATTAACTGGATTACAGTGTGTGTTTCACGGTAAATAACATCCTTTGGTGTTACCCACAACAAAATACAATCAGACATTGGGGGGAAACAAGTATTGACTTTAACCTATCAATACCACAGGGGGGGACTGTAGTATATGGCTACATACATCATAATTATTGCATTTATTACTGCTACTCCCTCCTTTAAGTATAATGTTTGTTATACTTTACTGTGGGTAATTCCTCATGGTTTTATTTGGCTACATTCACAGTCTATTTTACTGTATAACCAACATATGGATGCCTGGTGGTCTAGTGGGTTAATGTGATTCAAATGATTTGGATTGAGGGATAACAGGGACAAGTGACTGAACAGAGAAGCTACTAGAGACTGAGCAGAATGGAGAGCTGCTATCAGGTGACCAAGGCTGATGCATTCAAGTGTGTCAGGTGTGTTGGACACTTTATAAATGAAAAGGTAAATGAAGATGGATCTGGCCCATGAAGGTTTAAAACCAAAGGATGGTTTGGGTTTATTGTTCACATAATGCCACTCAAGGTTTATAAAAATAAAAAAAGTCACTCAATATAACACATCACAGGCAAAGGTTGCTGGGCATAGGATTTTGCTGGAGGGCTAAGTGACATACCACTCTCCGCCTACTGTCTCATTTTCGTTGAATAGGTCCAAATCTGGTGGTCCCCCCATTTATGAACTTTTCAAAACGGTCAGCTGGGTCTTTATTAAGACCACTGGCTGTACTGGGTTAAATGTATGGACTATGTAACCTAGAACCTGATGGGGCAATACAGGACTGGATGATAAAATTATTAACATACAGATACCTCTTGTAGTGAAGGAGTTACTGTGTACACAATTACTACTAACTCTTTTACTTAGAGTACTGTGGTGCTGACAAGGAGCCTACATGTGATGGCGCTGTGCACCCAGGGTGGTGCAGCTGCAGCATCCACCCAGGAACCAACCCTCACGTTTTTCTGCACCTCACCATGGGAGAGGTCCTGGTGTGACCCTGGTGAGATGATGTCCACCACAATGAGGTGCCAAATCCCTACATGGTGTATGCTATGCACTGTACCTGTAACACGACCCCACACAAGCTGTTGCTGACCTGTAGCCAATGGCTCTGCTTGACCATACACACCAGGATTAAGCAGCAGCAACAACAACAACAACAACCAGCACAAAGTGTCTCCACCACACTAAAACTGTTTGGTGGTGGGAATAACAAACAGGACTACAGACTCCCACTAACCACACACAATGCCTTATTAGAATAAACCCAACTTTTGCTTGATCTTATCTGCCTCACTCCAAGCCTAACCTAATCAAACCATATTTAATCTAATATATCCAAATACAGCTTAACCAACTAACCTATCCAAACTTTGCTTCATCTAACCTTATCCCTTTTCTGGGCAACTTTATAATCAAGTATTTAATCAATAATCTCTGTCTTTCATGTATTTAACAGGTCAACTGTGTAACTGTCTTCCTCACCATGTTATTTCCCTCTGCCTATCACCTCCAGGTTTTTTAAATACAGTGTGTCTGGCCATCTTAAAATGAATGCATCTTGAGTTTAGCTCTTGGTGAAATTCTCCTTGGAAGAGATTTTTAAGCAGGCTTCCAGCTTTTGATTTTTTTTTTCAAACAAATTCTTCTAACATAACCCAACCAAGCAGAAAAAAATCCTTGGGTGACAGGAGTTGGGCACTAATACAAAATGAATAAATGTTAGGTGAAAGCCAGGCTAATGCTGCTGATGAAGGATGCCGTCAGGTGGTGGGACTGATATACACAGGAAGCTATACTGCCCACCTATACAATCACCCCTTACCTCCCTCCCTATTCCCACAGCTATACAATCACCCCCTTACCTCCCTCCCTATTCCCACAAAAGAGCTATACAATCATCCTTACCTCCCTCCCTATTCCCACAGGTATACAATCACCCCCTTACCTCCCTCCCTATTCCCACAGAAGACCTATACAATCACCCCTTACCTCCCTCCCTATTCCCACAGCTATACAATCACCCCTTACCTCCCTCCCAATTCCCACAGCTATACAATCACCCCTTACCTCCCTCCCTATTCCCACAGAAGACCTATACAATCACCCCTTACCTCCCTCCCTATTCCCACAGCTATACAATCACCCCTTACCTACCTCCCTATTCCCACAAAAGGAAGACTGTGGACTGTACAAGATGGGCAAATTCAGGCAGAAATCCACTGGGTTCACATTCAAATAAACCTGGAGTCAAAAGCACAAGCCATAACAAACTAAAATAGACATCCTTGGACAAATGTTCCATTACTACTGAATACAATATTGATACCACAGGGGGGGACTGTGGATATATAATATACAACACTAAATATTATTACTAACTACTGAAATTCACTTTTATAATGATGCCTATTCAATTTTGTTGTAGCTGCCATATGGTAATCATTATTTAGCCAAACCCTGCTAATGTGAAGTTACATATTACCTCCACTACCACTTTCATTAGCAATGCTTTCATGTAAATTTGTCTTAGAAGACTCTGTGAAGTGCTGGAAACAGACACTTTCATGTGGAGCTGTCAGGTTATACAAATGTGCCTCAACTTCCTCCCCATCCCCCTCTGACTGTAGAGTTTGAATCTGTCCCCAACAACACCTTCCCTAACAATGCTCTCCACTACATCAACAGAGAGGTGCTGACAAGAAGGCTACACAAGGTGATACTGTGCAGCCTGGGTGAAGCAGCTGTGTGGACTGAATATTGTAGCCTATCACTTGATGGGGCAATAAAGGATGCATGATGACAATTATTAGCAGACTGAGACCTCTTGTAGGGATGGAGTTACTGTATGTATAATCACTATCAACTCTTTTACTCAGAACTGTGGTGCTGACAGGGAGCCTACTTGTAGTGGTGCTGTACACCTGGGATGGTGCAGCTGCAGTGTCCACCTGGGAATCAAGCATCCTCATACTTCCCAGCACCTTGCCATAGAATGGACCCTGGTCCAATCCTGGTTAGGCACTGTCTACCACAAGGGGATATTGAACAGCAACATGGTTTATGTACTACACTGTACCTGTGGGACAGCCCCACAAAGTTGCTGGCCTGTGGTTGACAGGTCTGCTCAGCCAGGGTTAGGCAACAACTATGTGGCAAAGGTAAATTAAGCTCAAGTGAATTATGCCTAATTATGTTTTTCCTAGTTTCATTTTAGAAGCTTTGTGATGATGGTATGGGAACCTGCACACTGGCACTGATACAAGCAGGCAGCAGTGCTACCTGTTTACCTTAACATTCCTCAACTTCCACCCTATCCCCCCAAAGGAGGATGTAACCTCTGGGAAAAGGGCAACTTCAGCCTGCAGTCTACCTCATTTACTAATATTAATTTACACTATAAAGAAAAAAAAACAGTTTGATGGTAGGAAGTACAAACTGACATGATCTAATACTGTACACTAATCAAACCTAATCTTACACACCAGACCTAACCAAATCTAACTAACCCAACCTACCCTAACTAACCTTACCAAACCTACCTCACAACAGCCTAACTTACCCCAACTCACCCAATCACTGACCCCATAATAAGAGTCATAAAAGCTGGAAGGTAAAGAAGAAGGGCCAGCCTACCTCACCCAATGCCTCCAGTGTGCTTAGTCCAAAGATCCCTCACCCCTTTCAGCTCAGTTACCAGCCAAGTATGTTCAGTGTGGAGTGCAGAACAGCAACCAAGGAGATTCATTTCTACCACATCACTATGCCTCACTGAATTTCATACAACCACGGCTTAATATACAGGTTGTGGTAGTAGTTCAGTCTTATCAGGTAAAAAGAATAGTAACCAAGGAGACTCATCCCTACCTCTTCACCAAGGTCCAATACCTGCAACCCCAACCAGGTATTCAAGTTAAGGGAGTGGACCAGTTCCCTCAGGTGAAGACACTGGATTTATGTGGGATTTTGTGTGTGTTTATACCATGTACACCAGCCTGATGCTGTACAAATACAAATTATTATTGCAAATCAACAATACAAGCGTAGGGCTAGAAGAGAGGTATACAGCAAGAAGTCTGAGTCACAGACTTTTACTTGATAATCTAAATCATGGGGAAAGGATAAATACGATTTTTAGGGTGGCAAATCAGGTGAAGAGGGATATTTGGGATATTGTAGGTGAGCACTGTATGAAGAATGATGAAGGAAGGGTAGTGGTGAACAGTGGGGATATTAAAGATGCATGGAGAGAGCATTAAAGCTGGTTGTTGAATGAGAAGTTTGACTGGGACAGGGAAGGTTTGGAGCCAGCAGATCCAGTGTTTGGCCCTTGGCCTTTGATTGGAGCTGCTAAAAAAAAAAAAAAAAAAAAAAAAAAAAAAAAAAAAAAAATGGCAGGTGTGTCGGGGTTGACTACTGAAATGTTGAAGGCCTCAGGAGATACTGGGGTGAGGTTAGTCACTGACCTGATGAATATGATTATATATGAGTGTGTTGTCCCAGATGATTGGCTGAAGAGTGTAATTGTAAATGTGTACAAAGGGAAGGGTGATGCCCTGGAAAGGGGAAATTACAGAGGTATAAAGCTCTTAGATCAGATAATGAAAGTAATGGAGAGAGTTCTAGAAGGTATGATTAGAGAAAGAGTGAATATCAATGAGATGCAGTTTGGGTTTATGCCAGGCAGGGGGACCACTGATGCCATATTCATTGTTCAACAGCTTCAGGAAAAATATACTGGAAAGAAAAAGGGAATTGTATTTTGTTTTTGTTGATTTGAAAAGGCCTTTGACAGAGTCCCTAGAGAGGTGGTGAAGTGGGCAATGAGAAAGCTAGGGTTGGAAGAGTGGCTGGTTAGGGTGGTTATGGCCATGTACGTGGGTGCTCACACTCAGGTAAGAGTGAATGGAGTTTTGAGTGATGAGTTTTCCATGAATGTTGGTGTGCATCAGGGGTCAGTTTTGACTCCCTTGTTGTTTACCATGGTGCTTGAAGCCCTCTCACATAACTTCAGAGATGGACTCCCATGGGAGATGTTGTATGCTGATGATCTGGTATTGATTGCAGAGAATGAAAAGGAGTTATTTGAGAGGAGCATGTGGAGTCACATGGAGAGACAGACTAACAAATGAGGAAGTGATGAAGCGTTGTGGTGTGGTTGAGGATGTGATGGGAAGCGTTAGGAGAAACACGTTAAGGTGGTTTGGGCATGTGGAGAGGAAGGAGAGTGAAAGATTGACGAGGAGAGTGTATGTGAGTGAGGTGGAGGGGGCGAGAGGGAGGAGGAGGCCGAGGATGAGATGGAGGGATGGAGTGGAGAGGTATATGAGAGAGGGGGGTGGGGCATAGGGAGCATGGTAGTGAAATGGCAGGGGACAGAGTGACATGGAGGCGATTTGTTTGTGGCCACCCTGTTCGGGATTGAGGCGTCTGGCAATAGATGGATAGATAGATAGAAAAGGAGGTGGAGGAAAGATTTAAGAAGTGGAAAGATGGTATGGGGCACAAGGGCTTAAGGGTAAATGCAGATAAAACAAAAGTGATGATATCTAGGGTTGGTGGCGGTACAATCAGAGGAGAGGGGGAGTGGCCATGTGCAGTTTGCCACATGGGTGTGGGAAGTAATCCCATCTTGTGCAGTGTTTGTGATAGATGGGTGCACAAGAGATGTAGTGGTATTAGAGGCAGACTGCGAGATAATGCTGATTTCGTGTGTGCGGTGTGTCGGGGAGAGCAGGTGGAGATTGTTCGGCGTGAGAGGGTTGAACTTGCAGGTGAGTCTCTTGAGTGTGTGGAAGGGTTTTCTTATCTGGGAGACATGTTATGTGCCGGAGGTGGGGCTGGTGAGAAGTGGTTGGAAGAAATTCAGGGAGCTGTTGCCTTTCCTGACATTGAGAGGACTCTCCTTATGTGCTAAGGGGTCTTTGTATGCAGCATGTGTTAGGAGTGTGATGCTGTATGGTCGTGAGAACTGGGCAGTAAAGGAAGAGGAATTTCGCAGGCTTAAACGTACAGAAATGACAATGATTAGGTGGATGTGCAGTGCGTCCCTACGTGCAAGGCCTTGGGGAGCTGGGTTTACGATGAAAGAGTTGAGAGGTAGGATAGGACTGGAGTGTACTGGTGTTGAGATGAGGAGAGGTAGGCTGAGGTGGTTTGGACATGTGAAGAGGATGGGGGATGATAAATGGGTGCAGAGGGTGAGAAGTGTTAATATTGGGGGAGGGGTTGGGAGGGGTAGACCGAGAAAGACATGGGATGAGGTCATTAAATGTGACCTCAGGGTTAAGGTACTGAACAGGGAGGCTGCCAAAGATCAAGCAGCATGGAGAGCCGACATTAGGTGACCAAGGCCAACTCATGCAAGCATGTTGGAGCCTTCAAAAATTAAACGAAATGAAAAACGAAGCGAATACACATCACACTGGAACAAACAACAAATATTACTGTGGTCTGATGGTCATGTTACCTTCATGTAACGACCACTGGTTTGATATCTGAAGGTTGCTTGGTGTTCTCCCAGAGGTTGATATGGCAGAAGCTTGGGTGAATGAGGTTTAATACAGTGAGGGTTTACTGCTTAATGTGATAACTAAGAAGCACTGTACAAGTATATACATGACTCATACCATGGATATTCCTGTTGCATAATGTTTGGCAGTAGTCAAAGTTAAATATTACTCCCTTCACTAATGCCATCAATTTTAGATTATTCATACTATCTAAAAAAAATAATACAGTAAGACCTCATTATAACGGACTAATTGGGGCTCAGGCCAGTCCGAAATATGCAATTTTCCGATAAAAGCGACATCCGGATTTACCCCTGCTAATCCGGACTTTTTCCGATATATCAGACATTAGTCAGGATTTTATCGGTAGTTTTCACCACCATTGCAGTATTGTACTGTGTTTTACCTTCACTACATTAATCAAATGGTATAATAATACTGTATTGTGCACTGAAAAACATGTCTTTTACTTGTCTTATTGTGGTGAACATAGCTGCGTCAGGCAGTCTGGACTAATTCTGGCTATATCGGACTTTTTCCGATATATAGGAGTTTAGTCCGGTAGCTCCTCGAGTCCGATAAAAGCGAATTCCGGTGTACTGAAGTCCGTTATATCGAGGTTTTACTGTAATAATAAAAAATAATCCTAGGCAAGTCCTCTAATAATAAAGGGGTTGACAAAGGCTATGCTATATATAATCATTCTAGTACCAAAAAAAAATATATATATATTCATAACCTTATATCATATGGAGACAATAAAATCATAATACTGTATTATGATAAGTCATCAGGTCTAAGGGTGATATCGTACTCATCAGACTGCAACACACACAGTACTAAAACCTGATTAATTATGCTAACATTAGTCAAAGTATGATAAATGCTGTCATGTTGGATTATCGAAAAAGACCACAAAATACACGTACCAAATTCATCACTTTCCTCCCCGACACATCACATCAAACCCAATTATCTATGGTCAGAGAAACATACCAAGCTTCTCTCAGAAATATTAGCCATCAGGGAAAAGTCATCTCCCTAATGCATCACATTAAACAATCACTTATGGCCAGTAAAACATATCAAGCCTCTGTCACCTTAGAAATATTAGCCAGCAGAGGAAAGTGACAAGTACAATAGGTGAAATACCAGGCAGAACACTGATAAGTACAAATGTTGAAATATGAAACAAAATTATGGTCTCTATGGCCTGAGAAACATACCAAGCCTCTCTCACTTTAGAAATGTTAGCCGGCTGAGGAAAGTGGCCAGTACAATAGGTAAAATACTAGATATGATAGTGACAAGTACGATGGGTGAAATATGAAGCAAAATTATTGTCTCTATGGCCGTTGAAACATTACCCACCAGAGGAAAGAAAGAAGCAGAAGATGTGAAACACTGGGCCAACTTCTGTATCTATGCCCACAGAAACATACCAAGCCTTTCACAGCTTAGCAATATTAAACAGAATCATGTATGGCCACAGAAACATACCATGCCTTTCACAGCTTAGTAATATTAAACAGAATCATGTATGGCCACAGAAACATACCAAGCCTCTCACAGCTTTGCAATATTAAACAGAATCATGTATGGCCACAAAAACATACCAAGCCTCTCACAGCTTTGCAATATTAAACAGAATCATGTATGGCCACAGAAACATACCAAGCCATTCACAGCTTAGCAATATTAAACAGAATCATGTATGGCCACAGAAACATACGAAGCCTCTCACAGCTTAACAACATTAACAGAGACTCAAGTATGGCCACAAAAACATACCAAGCCTCTCACAGCTTTGCAATATTAAACAGAATCATGTATGGCCACAGAAACATACCAAGCCTCTCTTACCTTACAGTTATGGCCAGCAGGGGAAAGTGTCAAGTATGGGAGGTGAAATATAGGGTAAATTTTTGTCCCTCGCTAGACATTATTTACACAATTCAAAATACAGTATACATAAATGGACAGATTACCACACTGAAAGAATATTCATCCCACACAGTTACTTTTGCTCTTATTCAAAACAATTTAATCACAGTTTGTAATTGGTTAAGGCTACATGCTATGCTAACGATCACTTGTAATGCTGAGGTATTACAATTTTTCTATTCATATACAGTAAACTCTCTTTTTAATAGAGTCAGTTTGCTTTCACCTGACAACCATTAACTCCTTTCAGTTCAGGTGACAGCCAGATATAGTCAGACTGGGTGATTTGACTAGTAACCAAGAAAACTCATTCCTACCGTGTAAAAAACACTCATTGATCTATACAGCACCAACACTTAACATAGTAACCACGGAGACTGGGGGATAACATATCAACCCCATGTTACTTTACCTGACATACAGTACTGTAAATCATTATGGCATGGATTTTGCAAACACATCCTCATTTGAGAGAGAGAGAGAGAGAGAGAGAGAGAGAGAGATAATGCTGGTATGGGAATGAAACCTAGAATGAAGTAAAAGAATGTGTACAGAATGGTTGGCAGGTTAAAAGACTTGATGTTGACTGAATGAGAAAGAGAGGGAGAATGAAGGTTAATAATGAATGCATAATATATAATATAATGTAAAATAAAATACAGGATGAATGTATAATGAAAGGCAAGGAAAAAGGCTGTGATTTTTATGAAAGGAGATAGAGAAGAAGCATGAGAGTGGTGATAATGAATGTGGTATGAAAACAGAATGTAAATATAATGTAGAATGGGAGAGCATGAGCAAGAATTAAGTGTGGGTAGAAAGAATGAAAGATTAAGGCATCTGGCAATTGACAGATGCATAAAGAATGAGCTGCTGTTGTTCTTGAGTCCCCAGCTCAACTAAACATGAACCCGGTGGAGTGCAGACTTAAACTGCTCTCTTCCTGCATCCACCACCTTCCTTAAAGAATACTGTGAAGATGATGACAGACATTTGTATAACACGGCAGATGAGCCAACTGGTTATACAGATGCCACCACATGAAGGCAGCCCTCCACACCACCACAGAGACTGACTAAAATGAAATAACATACATACATACATACACATATACATACAATCATCATTCTCTCTCTTTCCCAACCACAGCTGAGATAAGTTAGGGTCCAGAAAGCAAAGGAAACTAAAAATATAGAAGGGAAACTAATCAACAGTATGTCCAGTAAAATGGGCCACACACTCATTCCCTCACCATTCAAGCCTCTGGAATCCTGACTCTACCTCACATGCATGCCTTTCCACACACACTTCATAATTAACTGTCACACTATTCAATGACAATCACTATAATAACATACCATTCATACAT
>JAGKTI010017731.1:2068-18285 GCA_018397915.1 Birgus latro
TATTGTGATACCAACTCTGACATATGGAAATGAAGCTTGGACCCTGTTGGAAGGACAGAAGTCAAGAGTGAGAGCAGTGGAAATGAGTTATTTGAGAGGAGCATGTGGAGTCACATGGAGAGACAGACTAACAAATGAGGAAGTGAAGGAGCATTGTGCTGTGGTTGAGGAAGTGATAGGAAGCATTAGGAGACACACGTTAAGGTGGTTTGGGCATGTGGAGAGGATGGAGAGTGAAAGACTGACGAGGAGAGAGTATGTGAGTGAGGTGGAGGGGGCGAGAGGGAGGGGGAGGCTGACGATGAGATGGAGGGATGGAGTGGAGACGTACATGAGAGAGGGGGGTGTGAGTTGGGGGTGTGGTAGTGAAATGGCAGGGGACAGAGTGACATGGAGGCGATTTGTTTGTGGCCACCCCGTTCGGGATTGAGGCGTCTGGCAATAGATAGATAGATAGTTAGAGTCCTGGGTAAATGAAAACCCGATAAACAAAATTTCGATGTCATGAAAGCAATGAATATATGACAAATTCCACTACAGTAAAACCTCGATATAACGGACTTCAGTACACCGGAATTCGCTTTTATCGGACTCGAGGAGCTATCGGACTAAAGTCCTATATAGCCAGAATCGGTCTGGACTGCCTGACAACTTCAGCTATGTTCACCACAATAAGACAAGTAAAAGACATGTTTTTCAGTGCACAATACAGTATTATTATACCATTTGATTAATGTAGTGAAGGTAAAACACAGTACAATACTGCAATGGTGGTGAAAACTACCGAAAAAATCCGGACTAATGTCTGATATATCGGAAAAAGTCCGGATTAGCAGGGGTAAGTCCGGATGTCGCTTTTATTGGAAAATCGCATATTTCGGACTGGCCTGAGCCCCAATTAGTCTGTTATAGTGAGGTCTTACTGTATATGAAAGGTATCTGTCTTGATACGAGAAGCGAAGCAAAAGGAAATACGAAAATGAGCGTGCTGCACAGCACCGTGTTCGCTTGCGGTGAGGCTGTCACAACATCAAGACAATTCACCATCAGGAATTTTCGGTGCAAGGACGATTCCGCATCATTTATTTAGATCTCAGTTAATTTAGCAAGTGCAGTATATTAGTTTTCAAGTTATGTGATTTATAATCTGATGTTGGTTTATTCTTTTTATAATAAATGTAAAATATGGCATCAAGTAGTTAGTATTAACGGAAAAAAATATAAATACCGTAAGTCCTCAAATTTCGACCCTCTGATGTTCCGCCAAAACCACGCAAAACGTCAAAGTGTGAAGTTAAGAATCAATGGGGAAAATAGAGGGACATTCCGGTGGGACTGTACCTACCCTATGACAAAGTACTATAACACCAAACAGGCCCTACCCAAAATTATGAGTGTTTACTATAGTCGGTTTCATGGAGTCTGATGCACTGATTTTCTCAGCCGAGGACAGGTAGATTTGGTAACACTGCGTGATGCACTTGGGCAGTCATTGGTCAAATTTGTTTGAACGTGCTCCAAAATGTCTTTGTATTCCAACCAACGTCCTCATTTGTTTGTAAGATACCGGATTATACAGAAACAAATTAAAGCACTGATATCTTTAATTAACGCTGATAACAAAACTAAGTAGAGTCGCGACTGGACGCATACGGACAACAGTCAGTGACTGATTTACTTGTTTAAATTCATTTCATTATGTTTGATTTCGCTCACACTGCACTCGGTTTTAAGAAGCGTATTTCAAGTATTATTCTCTCATGGGGTTTGCTTTTATCTTTTCCCAGCTCCTCTTTGTCGAGGAGAGAGATACATCATGCTTGAGGAAAGGGTGCATGGTGGTCAGGGATAGGGTGTCCGTCGGTATGTCTATCTCTTATGATACTTATGAAAATGTTCGGGAAAATCAAACAAACATTAATGTAAGAAATAATTTTACTAAATCTGACTGAATACAAACAAATGCAGATTTTTAAAGCTACTGTTATCTATAAAGGTAATGAAAATGTATATGTACACTATATGTATTGAGAAAAGCATGTATTGGCCCCAGTGAGGTGTGTGTGTGTGTGTGCGCGCTTACACAAATCATAATTATTAGGTGATAAGCTAAGCGTATCTAGGGTAAGGCTGTATATTAGTTGATTAGGTAATAAGGGGCATGATGTGGACTGTAGATGTGACACTGTGTTGTGGTGGTTGGAAAAACATTCGAGCCTTCAAAGGACCTCGGAATCACCTTGCTATGGACGTCTGAATTCCCACCACAGTCGCTAACTCTGTCCGTATGTTTCCAGCTGAGACTTTACTTTGTTTTGTTAACAGTTTGGTTCAGGTTTATGCCTCATAATTTAAAAGGCACATATCATTAAAGATATCAGTGCTTTAATTTGTTTCTGAATAATCCGGTATCTTACAAATAAATGAGGCCGTTCGTTGGAATACAAAGTCAATTTGGTGCACTTTCAAACACAACGGAAACTGACCAATGACCGCCCGAGTGCATTGCGCAGTGTTACCAAATCCACTTGTCCTCAGCTGGCAAAATCTGTGCGTCAGACTCTGTGAAACCGACTATAGTTGCTTATACAGCATTACACAATAAACTATCTATCTGTCTATCTATTGCCAGACACCATAATCCCGTAAGGGGTGGCCATTTGACTTTGAGTTATTTTTTTTTACGGGGAGGGGCACTAACCCTCCACCAACCCACTTGTTGACACGTAGGGAGCACGTATGGTTTGGTTATATGGTTACCACCCAGCGTTGTAAATGGTTTCTTGGCTTACAGGAAACCATTTGGCTTGTCACTCAATGTAATGCCACCTGTAAAGGAAAGAAAAGCAGTAAGAAGTGACAGGAAATATAGGAGAAATAGGAAGAAAGGAGGGCAGGCACAGAAAAAGAATGATAAAGGCTAAGGAAGAAGTAGGCAGCACTACATCAAATGAGTGGATGATGGTCGCCACCACCTACCACACATTAAACAAGTACCTGAAAAGACATTAAAAGTGTAAAATCTGAAAATTGTCAAATATAAGTCTAGAAAAAATCTAGCTTAGTAAACTGTACCACAAAATAAGAGTGTTCACCCCACCTATGGCAAAAACACATTAATCTAAGTCTAAAAATAGTTTATAAATCAACCCAAACATACAATTTTAGTCTAAAATATCATCAAAATCAGTAAAAAAAAAAAATAAATAAATAAAACCCCATCATTATACAGGGTATGGTGGTATTTCTACCCCCATCATTAAGCTGGGGTATCGCATCTAGGGGTATCGTATATACAAAGTATACCTGTATACCCAAGGAAGACGGGAGGGGGGGAACAAGCTCCACCCACCTCTACCCCAGCTCCCAGCCCTCCCCCATACCCAACTCAACCCTCCCACTCGTCATTCTTAGCTGGCAGTTACATCCCAAGCTAACCTCATACTTTACACTCTTAATCACATTACTAATACACAAACATAAAACACTAGGATATGTAAAAAGTCTATAATATAACTATAAATATGCTGCGGCAAGAAATTAATGCATTATAACGTTGACTGTAAAACAAAAATGTTGACAATGGCCATCCCAGGCCTCATGCGTTGAGTGCTTGTGTGCGTGTGTGTCTGTTTCTGTATGTTTGGGTGTGTCTGTCTTTGTGTTTCGGTGTGTGTGTGTGTGTATTTACCTAATTGTGATATACAGGAAATGAGCTAGGCTCCTGGGGTCCCATCTCTTTTTCTCAGTAAGTCAAATTTTGCTTTAAACTTGTTTAAGTTTTTAGACTGGATGATCTCTTGTCCAGTCTATTCCACAGGTCTGTGCATCTAGGCTATAAGGAAAACTATATATCTTGATGTCCTCCAAGCAGCTTGGCTTCTTCAGTTTCAGTCTTAGTCCTCTTGTTGCTCTCTTATCCCACATAAATAGATCTTCTCTATCAGCTTTATCTACTCCCATCATGGTCCTGAACACTGCAATCATGTCGCCCCTCTCTCTCCTTTCCTTGGAAGGCAAATCCAGCCCTTCCAGCCTCTTACTGTATGACAGATCTGCCAGACTGGGGACCATCTTGGTTGCCGTTCTTTGTATTCTCTTAATCTTATTTATATCTTTCTTTTTGTGTGGGAACCACACTACTACTGCATATTCTAACCTGGGGCAGATCATGGCCACTATCAGTTTTTTTCATCAGCTCTCTTCATTCATGTAATGAAATGCTACTATTATGTTGTTCAAGAGTTTATATGTCTCTCTATCTTGGACCAGCACTCCCAAATCTTTCTCTTTTCTTACTTTTGTAATTGGTTCATTACCCATCAAATAATTCAGTAATGGCCTCTTGGTGCTTTTACCCATTTCTAATATTTTAAATTTTTTTGTGTTGAATTTCATTTCCCATATCTGGCTCCAGTCATGTATCCTATCCAGATCCCCCTGCAGCATTTTACAATCCTCCTCAACCTCTACTTTCCTCAAGATCTTTGCATCATCAGCAAATAGACTTGCATAACTGTTCACTCTAGGTGTCTCAATCGGTAGAGAGGTGGCCTGCAGTCCCGACGGACCCAGGTTCAAATCCGCGCTGGGGCAGGGAACAGTTTAAAGATTTGAATTTCATTAAATTGGACTTTACTGATCTACTGGAAGTCCCACCGACATGTCGTAAAAATACCCCCGCTAATACCAATACACCAGTCCTCTATGAGACAGGCCTAGCATGTATTCAATATGGACGGTGGGTGTTAGCACCGAAGTGGTGACATGTGGAGGTGTATGGTATGTAGGAGGACTGCTGGGCCTTGATAGCAGGTTGTGAAGCCTATGCCCAGAGTCGGACACGTAAAAAAAAAAAAAAAAAATCTGCCATATCATTTACGTAAATCAGGAATATTACTGGCGCCAACACCAAGCCCTGCGGGACACCACTTGTAACTTCTCTCCATCCAGATGTCCTGTCCTTTATTACTGGCCTCATTTGTCTATCTCTCAAGAAGTCTATCATCAATTCCAGGAGGTTTCCCTTCAGTCCTCCTATATGCTCTAATTTCCACATTAGTCTCTTCTGTTAAACCACTCCTTTTTCCTGTTTTCTTTCCCACTTACTCTTGGAACATATTTTTCCACTCCTGAATTATAGAGGTCTAGAAAGATATCCCACTTCCTCTGAATCTCTCTCGTTTCTCTGAATTTTCTCCAATCCGCATTTTCAAAAAAATTTCTCAATTCTGTAAAGTTTGCTTTCCCAAATCCTGCCTATAAAGCTCGTCTCTTGGTACCACATTCCCTATTATCATCTGGAACTCAATGACCACATGATCACTTTTTCCTATAGGACACAGATATTTCTATCTATATATTGCCAGACGCCATAATCCCATAAGGGGTGGCCATTTGACTTTGAGTTACTCATTTTACGGGGAGGGGCACTAACCCTCCACCAACCCACTTGTTGACACGTAGGGAGCACGTTTGGTTTGGTTATATGGTTACCACCCAGTGTTTTAAATGGTTTCTTGGCTTACAGGAAACCATTTGGCTTGTCACTCAATGTAAAGCCACCTGTAAAGGAAAGAAAAGCAGTAAGAAGTGACAGGAAAGATGGGAGAAATAGGAAGAGAGGAGGGCAGGCACAGAAAAAGAATGATAAAGGCTAAGGAAGAAGTAGGCAGCACTACATCAAGTGAGTGGATGATGGTTGCCACCACCTACCACTAACAGATGTTTCAAAGATTCAATTACGTCAGGTTCTTTGGTTAACAGTAAATCCAATCTTGCTGGTGTGTCATCACCTCGGAATCGTGTCTCTTCTTTGACCCACTGCGTCATTACATTATTCATTCTATGTTTAACAATATAGTACACCACGAATCTTCGCTGCCTCCTGAGTCCCATTCCTCCCAGTTCACCTCTTTACAATCCCATTCCTCCCAGTTCACCTCTTTACAATAATCTTCGCTGCCTCCTGAGTCCCATTCCTCCCAGTTCACCTCTTTACAATTAAAATCACTCATTAGAATTATATTGTTGCTTTTCTCAGTCACTTTCTGTAGTTAACAAACCATGTCTGACAACATCTCCTGGTAATCATCATCATTCCATGCTCTTGTCTTAGGTGGAACATATACTACTGCCATATCTCTCTTACCATTCTCTCCAGTTTCTAATTTTATATTTATCACTTCAGCCCTACCCACTCCCATTTCCACAGTATCTACACTTATGTTGTTCTTCACTGCTATCATCACTCCTCCTCCCGTTTTATCTTTTCTGTCTCTTCTCCACAGTTTGTGTTTACCGTCTCCCATGTGGATATCAATATCCTCACTTAACTTGGTCTCTACAAAGCACATAACATCAGGTTCATGTACTCTCAAGAATTCGTTGATTTCTAACCTTGCCGATATTAAGCCATCAGCATTAGTATACGCCACTTTCAAACTTTTTTCATTATTACTTATATGCTCTTCTCTCCTTCTCACTGTCAGTTCCACTTCCTCAATTTCTGATCCATAACTCTCCAGTAAAACACAGTCTTCTCTTCCTCCGTTCTCTGTTCCTTTACTAACCCCTTTATTTTAGCTCTTTCTTCCTCATTTGCATCTCTCCTTATCCAAACATTTTTGAACCCCTCTTTGTCTGATAATTCCATGTTCTCTTGATGATTTCATTTACCATTACCTGGGACTTAAACTTTACCTTCATTGGCCTCGCCCCTCCTTCCTCATACACTCCTAACCTAAACACTTCTTCAATCTCTTCTTGAGCTTCGTTGTTACCCTCCAGAACAACTGATATTATCTCTTTAACTTTACTCAATTCTTCTTTTTCTGATCTTATTGTCATATGTTTTTCTTTTACTCCTGAAGTTATTACATATTTTTAAAAATCCGCTACATCCCTGACTAAAGATTCTCTACTTCTCAGTACCATAACCACTTCCCTGTCCACCTTTTCCTTGCTTTGTTGTTCTATAATCTCTTTCAAATATACATTCCCTTCCTCCTGAATTTTCTTTCACCCCTTATGTTGCTCCTTGATTTCCTTAATACAGTAAGACCTCACTATAACGGACTAATTGGGGCTCAGGCCAGTCCGAAATATGCGATTTTCCGATAAAAGCGACATCCGGACTTACCCCTGCTAATCCGGACGTTTTCCAATATATCAGACATTAGTCCGGATTGCATCGGTAGTTTTCACCACCATTGCAGTACTGTACTGTGTTTACCTTCACTACATTAATCAAATGGTATAATAATACTGTATTTTGCACTGAAAAACATGTCTTTTACTTGTCTTATTGTGGTGAACATAGCTGAAGTTGTCAGGCAGTCCGGACTGATTCTGGCTATATCGGACTTTTTCCGATATATAGGAGTTTAGTCCGGTAGCTCCTCGAGTCCGATAAAAGCGAATTCCGGTCTACTGAAGTCCGTTATATCGAGGTTTTACTGTATGTTCATCTTGGATCCTTGATTTTGATTCATACTCATCTAGTTTACTCTCTGTTCTGTCCCTTTCTTCTTCCAACCTCTTATTCTCCATCTTGAGCAGTTTTATTTTATTTGAGGCAGATTCATTACACTTTTAGTAATTCTGTGACTTCTCTTTCTTGTTCCGCATTGCTTGTGCAAACTTTTTCCAGTTTGTTCTGTAAGACTTTGATCTCTCATGTTCTAATGTCCGCTCCTGTGACTCTCTAATTACTACCCATACTTTTTTAATTCCTAGACATTCCTCTCTGCCATTTCTCCACTCCTGCTACTCTTGTTTGATTCAGTTTAGTACAGTACTGTACTTCCATTTCCCACATCATCTTTGGAGAAGCCCACGAATTCCCCTTCACCACGAGACGTAAACAAATCTCCGTCACTCTCTGCCATGATGCAACCATATGGAAACTTCTCTATTTCCACTGTATCTTGTATTCTCTATAATCGAAACCTGCGGTTTTTCTAACTAATCGGGACCACCACTCACGCACTCATTCACATAATCACAATAGGCTGGTCTCCTTTTCGCCGCTGGTTCAGCGATTATTTCCCTGCGATCCAGGAAGACGTCCATCTCTCTTGGCGACCTGTGTGTGTGTGTGTGTGTGTGTGTTTTTGCAAAGCAGTGCCCTCAACACACGAGGCCTGAGGTGACTGTTGTTAACGTTTTTGTTTTACTGTCAATGTCGTAATGCACTAATTTCTTGCTGCAGCGTGTTGATATTTATATTATATACTTTTAACATATCCTAGTATTTTGTTTGTATTAGTAGTGGGACCATGAGTGTTAAGCATGAAATCAGCTTGAGATGTGACTGCCAGTTAAGAATGACGGGTGGGGGGGGTTGGGAAGGGGTATGGGGGAGGGTTGGGAGCTGGGGTAGAGGCAGCTGGAGCTCATTTTGTCTCCCCCTCCCCTCTTCCCTTGGTATACAGGGATAGGAAGGGGACACCACTGGGCAGAAATTAGTGATTGTGAGTGTACATACTTCTAATGTTTTCAGAGGTCCCTCCCAATAGTCCAAAAAAAACAATAGTCCGAAAGACCCTCGTTCCCGTGCCATTCGAATTACAGGACTTTACTGTATTATTTTATTCAATAACCAATCATGTATCACAGTAGATGACAATATGTATTTTTAGACGAATCTGCAAACAGCGGCTACAACAGTTTGGTTCATCAGCATTAACCCGCCCCATACCGACCGCTTTTTTACCCACCCCCAGAACCCGACTGATTTTCAACTTGTCTTTTTTTGGCTCAAACCTCCGCTTTTGGTGAGAAACATCAAAAATTCAGTGAGAAAGCACTCACCTGAAGTGAAAACGATCCTAAACAGGTGAGAGATCCCTCACCTGGCTACCACTTTCTGTGACGCTGCGCTCCATAAAAGACGCTCCCTATGCAAGGGAAACTTAACCAAAACCACTCACCTTCATAGATATTTATTTATTTGGTATGAATTTATATGTAGTACAAGAGTATATTGCTTTTCATACAATAATATAGGCAATATAAGCATTGTTCCCTCACCAAACACATCAACATATCGCACCTACCTTGGCGATGTTACCTCCTTATTGCTTCTGTTCATTACTAACTCTGGTGCCACGTAATCTTTGTCCTCCACATCAGGAATCACTTTCACCATGAATTTCGTCGCCGGAGAGACCGTGGTGCTACGTGTTTTTACTGGCCAGGTCACTGCTAACAGGTGAGTTGCGAGAAAATGGTGCATCCCCCGAGGGGGGGAGGCTGCACAGGGTCAGGCAGTGTCGACGCCTGGCTTGGGGTAGAGGAAGGTCTCCCACATATGCCTACCAAAAATCACCTGCAAATCTTGAAAAATGTGCAAACGATGGGCCTTTCAATTGCATGACGTATGATGCACGTCAGGGTGTCTCAGCATGAAAAAAAGTTATGATGTGCATCGTACGTCAGGGGACTGGGCGGGTTAAAAAGGAAATCTTCAGTACTGTTGCTCAGATTAGCTAACAAAATTAAATCATTGTTTTATTCATCAACCAGTTGTGTATCACAGCAGGTGACGAGACATTTTTGGATGAATCTGGAGTCAGCTGACTCAGCCAGCACCCAGGCTGTGAGGTGTTTGCACCAAAATGCCACCACATCGGCCGACCAATCAACAAGCAGCTGAAAATATCAGCTGTCCACTCTCTATAGGGTCTCCATTAATTACTGAACCAGTCATATTCAAACATAGCACTTACACTAAGCCAATTACAGCATTTCCCTCTAGCACCAAGTATGAATGGTGCGTGCATGAGAGAGCCCCGCTGCCTGGCTCCTGCTCGTGCATTGTCTCCTCTCTTTTGGTGAGTTGTTCCGGTGTGGCTTACGAGAGGATCCCCCCCCTCCCCCCTGGTGTTTCCTCCACCTGCCTAGTTTTACCATGGCTGATCGTAACCCTCCAAAGCCTACAACTTCTTCGTGGAAGGGGGAGAAGAAGAAGCCGGCATTAACTTACACCTAGAAGTTAGATGTAATAAGGAGGAACCCCTCCCCTCTCCATTCAGACAATGTCGTCAGTCAGTCAGGTAAGAATCTTTTAGTAGTATTCATTCCATTTAATGTTGTACTAATTTCTTTTCCAGTTTGTCAGAGTTCGCAGGTGACCAGTTTGATGTCGGTTTGGGAGTAAGGGGGACAACTTTTCCAAAATGACACTCATAAGTAATTTTGCCCATGAGATTAGTTATTTCTAAATCGTAATTCTCAAACTGCGGAATGTGCCTGGTTTCACAAGAACACGATTTAGGCGATTCCACTGTATTCCTGCTTTCAGTCACAATCCATGAAACAAGTGATCCATACTCTCTTATATTCTCCTTCCATTTCTTGCACACAATATTACATACACTTTCCTTTGCCCTCTCATTCTCACCTGTTCCCACACATATACCCCATCCATACTACCACTCTCTCACACACACCTCTCCATTTGGTCTCGTTCGATCCATATATGCCCTCTTTTGCATCCTCAAGCACCTAAACTATCTCTGTCACTCATTCACTTCATCATCTGCACCCCTCACATTCCACTTTGCCATCCACATTACATCCCATGTCCAGTCCATGGTTGTCACCTGTAAGTTCGTCCTGGTCCGAGGCATTTTGTTTGTCTTTTTAGTTACTTGTTTTACGGGGAGGGGCACTAACCCTCCGAGGGGCAACCCACTTGTTGACACGTAGGGAACATGAATGTGTTGGTTATATGGTTACCACGCAGCATATTAAATGAGTTCCCGGCTTACAGGAAATTATTTGGGTTATTTGGGTTATCACCCTGGAGTACCAGTAGACCCACATTGAGTGAGTGGATGATGGGTGTCCCCATCCACTTCACAAACACATGGCCTTTACAGCAATCCAGATTCTTTACCAAATCATTCTCATCAGTACCATCCATGATAAATACATCCCACAGGAATTGGTTATGCTAGAGAGACTATCACCTTTCCAAGTAATGATATGGCCATTTAATGCCAACAAAATATGCAGCTGAAACATTCTGCCTTCACTTTATTACTGCCCCTTACATCCCACAACTTCAGCCTGCAGTCCCCTGGGCTCATCTTCAGTTTAGCCTGGGGTTACACAAAACAACTTACAGTATAAAAAAAAAATTTGACTCACCTCATGCATCCAACTTCCACAACACTGACAGTCCTTTATCATAACTGAGACACAAAGCCTCTTAAGTCCCCAGCTGAAGTGGTTGGATTTCTGCAATTCATTAGCTTCATATCTAAATGCAGTATTTGTGATCTATACAGAAGCTTGGAAAAATTTTGTAGCACTTGAACCTGTTTTCATTTCTTTTTCAGGAACATGCCAAGGACATTGTGCGTGAGCGAGGATTGCAGAAAATAACCGTGGATGACTTGGTGAAGGAAATCACACCTAAAGGAAGACGTGAGTTTCAATTTGATGTACAGTACAATGAAAGCTCGATTATCCAGGTTTCGATATATCCGGGCCATGACCGAATGGTTCAGTGGTACAGTAATACATAGAATTATCAGTATGACAGCTCTGGTTTAAACAGGAAGCATCTGGTTGCTAGCGAGCGAGGCACGGGTAAACGAGCGTGAGTCTGCCCCCCTTGCCCCCACCCACACCTCCTGCTCACAGTTTGATCACAAGGTTGGTAGGGTGGAGTTTGGTGAGGCGACTGATAACTTAACCTAGCCTAAATTTGCTTAACTACCTAATAATTTAACCTCACCTAACCTAACCTCACCTGGGCTCCAGTTGGAAAATTGGGAAACGAAATCCACTTTTTATTACATTGAGTAAGTTTCTTCCACTATGCCGGAGACAGTCGTAGGTACGGCTTAATGAACATGATTATAAAGGAGGATATCTTTCAGCAAGAGAAAGTAATTTACCATCTTCAAAATTGAAAAATACAGAAAATTAGATGAATACGAATAGAATTGGTGAAGTCTTTAGGCTGTATGCTTAGACAAATATTTATGGGTTTCACAATTTTAGGGGACGAAATGAACAAAAATGTTTGCTAATCAGAAAAAAATTACTCTATCTATCTATCTATTGCCAGACGCCTCAATCCCAAACGGGGTGGCCACAAACAAATCGCCTCCATGTCACTCTGTCCCCTGCCATTTCACTGCCACGCTCCCAACTCACACCCCCCTCTCTCATATACCTCTCCACTCCATCCCTCCATCTCATCCTCGGCCTCTCTTAGTTAGCATTTAGTCCCACATTCTTCGTTCGATATCGCTATTCCCAGCACATTTCAGACCGACTGAGTATATAGTACAGTTATTTCTGCTTCGTAAAGTTAAGTGTACATTTACTGCTCATTCTTTTGTTCTATCTTATGTGTATATGAGAAAGAGAGGATATTGATACAAAAAATAATGTATTCCATTAACCCCTTCGTAGCTGCCGGCCTTGAACTACACTTTACTGTATTGGTGTCAGTGACGTTGAGTTAGGGCGAGCTATAAAAGAGTGCGAACAATTATGGAAAGGGAACGAAGGCCACTGGTATGTTTACACGACCCTACTGTACCATCCCAAGCAGTCAGGCGTTCACTTCATCCCAGATCTTTTCACCGATGTTTACATGCTTATGTTACATGCGTCCTAATTTTGAGTAAGTTTCTTTCAGCAAGAGAAGATAATATAATTTACCACCCTCAAATAGTCAAAAAAATACAGAAGACAAAGTAGAGGAATATGAACTGAATTGTTAAGGTCTTTAGGCTGTATGCTTACACGAAGATATGGGTTTCACAATTTTAGGAGACAGTATGGAACAAAAACATTTGCTAATCAGAATAAAATTATCTTTCGTCCCACTTTCTCGTAGGTTAGCATTCAGTTCCACATTCTTCGTTCGTTATCACTTTTCTCAATATACTGTACTTCGGACTGACTGAGCGCAGTTATTTCTGTTCCTTAAAGTTAGTGTACATTTACAGCTCATTCTTTTGTTCATTCTTATGTGTATGTTTGAAAGAGAGAGGATTGATGCAGACAATAATGTATTCCATTATTGCTTTCATAGCTGCCAGCCTTGAACAACACTTTACTGTACCGGTGTCAGTGATGTTGAGTTAGGGCGAGCTGTAAAAAACTGCAAGCAATTATGGGAAAGGAACGAAGGTCATTGGTGTGTTTACACCACCCTACTCTACCATCCCAAGCAGTCAGACATTCACAGTTCATTTCATCCCAGATGTTTTTGCCAATGTTTACATGCTAATGTAGCACGCATCCTAATTTTATTAATTTTTCATGAATCATAGCAAATCACAGGATGGGTTTAGGGGGGGAAAAAAAAAATCCATTTGTGCCAGACAAGTCTTTTCACATAGGTGAGAAAAAGAAATTTATTTTAGAACTTTAGTGGATAATAACGTTGCTCCAATTGGATTGAGCTGGTGAAGGTTTATATCTAAGGGGTGGTTGGGGTTTATTGCTCATGTAATGCCACTCAGGGATGAGTGAGGCTGGTCACTCATCTTAAATGTCAGGACCAACTTGCCTAGCCCCGGGCTCCTGCGCTTATCATGGGGCAACACCAGATTAGATGATGGATGAATGACAAAATGGTCCCGGGGCCGACCACGGGAGCACGCAAATTTCTGCATTCATGGCCATTGTGGGGGCTAAACATACGCTTTACTTTAAGCAGTAAAAGCACCGTACCAAATCAGTTCTTCCTGATAGTCTGTTATATTTTTCTTATTATTTTTGGGTTGGTAAATAAACGTTTCTTGTTAAATCTGTTTCCCTGTTGTTTTTAGCTGTTCAGGTGTGACAACTCTTGTTTGTTTTGTAAATGTAATGGCAGAAAGGACTAACCTAATTGTTTAACTAAACCTGGCCTAACGTAGCTTAATTGTACCTAATAATTTAACCTAACCTCCAGTTGGGAAATTGGGAAACGAAATCCACCTTTGACCATGTTGAGTTTCTTCACTGCACTGGAATCAGTTGTAGGTATGGCTTCAGGAAAGTGACGATTAAATCAGGGAGGAAATTTTTCAGCAAGAAGAAGTAATTTACCAAACTGAAAGTTGTCAGAAAAATTCAGAAACAAGCTGGAGGATTATGAATTGAATTGGTAAGGTCTTTCTGCTGCTTAAAATGTATATTTACCGGTAAATAAATCAATCTTATTACTTGTGTTTTGTTTCCGCTGGATTAATTGTGATTTCGGACTATTCAGGCACCCTTGACACAAAATAGTCTGGATAATTGGGCTATCTCTGTACAGTACTGTATATATTTAGTATATATATACAGTAAGGTCCCGGGTTATGTTGGTATCGACTTACGTCAAATCGAGGTTACGACAGTCGGTTCGGAAATTTTAAAATATAAGAAAATAAAGAAAAAATACGTAAAGCTCGGTTTTTAAAGTGTTGCTGTTTATCGCAAGATGTCTCTGGTGTTTTCCCACCTCACGCTTGACTACCAACAAACCAACAATCGCTCTCAGTCTCGCTGCTACTACCACCTGTACTGTAATTTTCTTGTGTTTGTTTTTCGCCTGATTCCACGATGCCTAAGAGACAGCTTCCTAGTGACCATAATGACTCCAAGAAACAAAAGACCATCACATTACGTGAAAAAGTCGATATTATTAAGCGTAATGAGAAAGGAGAAAAAGCATTAGTGATCGAGTGAGGAAAAAAAAGCCGTCAAAACTGATGTTAGAAATGCTTACATGATCATGCTGGTAATGGTGTTCATATTTCATATTTTACGGCAGTATTTTATGGTAAACTTTATTGTATGATGAAGTATGAAAAGTGTTTGAATTTAGGAATAAAATGTGTGTTGGCAGTGGGCACGTGTGTAAGGACGGGAGAGTGAGGAAGCGGTTGCCATGACGATGAGAAGTGCCGTTACTGCAGCGAGTGAGCTACTGTGACGAAGGAAGACTCATAGCAAGTACAACTTATATATTTCACATTACGTGAAAAAGTCGATATTATTAAGCGTAATGAGAAAGGAGAAAAAGCATCAGTGATCGAGTGAGGAAAAAAAAGCCATCAAAATTGATGTTAGAAATGCTTACATTATCGTGCTGGTAATGATGTTCGTATTTCATATTTTACGGCAGTATTTTACGGTAAACTTTACTGTATGATGAAGTATGAAAAGTGTTTGAATTTAGGAATAAAATGTGTGTTGGCAGTGGGCACGTGTGTAAGGACGGGAGAGTGAGGAAGTGGTTGCCATGACGATGAGAAGTGCCGTTACTGCAGCGACTGAGCTACTGTGATGAAGACTCGTAGCAAGTACAACTTATATATTTCACATTATGTGAAAAAGTCGATATTATTAAGCGTAATGAGAAAGAAGAAAAAGCATCAGTGATCAAGTGAGGGAAAAAAAGCCATCAAAATTGATGTTACAAATGCTTACATTATCGTGCTGGTAATGATGTTCATATTTCATATTTTACGGTAGTGGTAGGTGGTGACGACCATCATCCACTCACTTGATGTAGTGCTGCCTACTTCTTCCTTAGCCTTTATCATTCTCTTTCTGAGCCTGCCCTCCTCTCTTCCTATTTCTCCCATCTTTCCTGTCACTTCTTATTGCTTTTCTTTCCTTTACAGGTGGCTTTACATTGAGTGACAAGCCAAATGGTTTCCTGTAAACCAAGAAACCATTTACAACGCTGGGTGGTAACCATATAACCAAACCATACGTGCTCCCTACGTGTCAACAAGTGGGTTGGTGGAGGGTTAGTGCCCCTCCCTGTAAAACAAATAACTCAGAGTCAAATGGCCACCCCTTACGGGATTATGGCGTCTGGCAATAGATAGATAGATAGATAGATTTTACGGTAAACTTTATTGTATGATGAAGTATGAAAAGTGTTTGAATTTAGGAATGTGTGTTGGCAGTGGGCACGTGTGTAAGGACGGGAGAGTGAGGAAGCGGTTGCCATGATGATGAGAAGTGCCGCTACTGCAGCGTCTGAGCTACTGTGACGAAGACTCGTAGCAAGAACAACTTATATTTTATTCAATAAATATCATCAGTTCAAAAGACTGTGTTTCTTATACAAACCTGTTATAAGATTATTACACGTATAGTATGCGATGTACGGTTGAAAAATCTGTAAAACTCGACTTACGTTCAAAATTGGCTTACGTCATGTCTCAGGAACGGAACTCTGACGTAACCCGGGACCTTAC
>JAGKTI010017732.1:0-18284 GCA_018397915.1 Birgus latro
TTCTGATTATTTGTGCTTGTTGTACCGTGGGCCTCAATTTTCAGTACTATAAGTAGGTACAAATCACATTTAACTTTGAAATCATATTCAGTAAGTCAACAAAAGATTGTATGCCAACAGGTGACTCTTCCTATCTGATTCTCACCCACTTAAATGAACATACATAGTAACAGTCCTTGTCTGTTACAGATTCATCGTGGATGGTAAACTGAGACTGATATTGACTCTAATGGAAGTTGAAGAAATATTCGTAATATAAAGACATACAATCCGTTGATGATATGCATAAAGGGGACATGGACACTCCGTCATGTTTGGGTGTAGGTGCCTCTAAGCCCTTCAGCCAGAGACCTCCCTCCAACGTTGAATCAAATCATTCCTCGGACTGAAGGGATTAACAGTGTCCAGGGAAAAATAGTTTTCATCTGAACTTTAAGAAAGTAAATCATCAGAGCTAAAACACAGATATCTTATATAAAGGTGTTTATCGGAAATACCATTCCACCACGTCTCCTTTGAAGTTAATAACTGTGCATATAGTGCGTACTGGGATGAAGTATGCGCTAGTTCAAGTGGCACTTGCATCATCCATTGTTTTTTAATACTGAGTTACATTTCTTGAACACTATGCCATGCATCATGAAGACTATGGCCCATATAATACTTTTTTTTTTCGTAGATAACTGTCTGTATTCTTTGAAACCCTAAAGATAAGAACAACTACCTTAGAAACTTGAAAATGGAAGCCAGAGTAATCCACCAATATTCCAGACTAATCACGAGTGTATGAAGATTAATTCACGTTGTGCTAAAGACGGTTTCACATTATCTCATCCCTTTGGTCACTACAGAAGTCTTAACTGTTTTATTTTTGCTGCCGCCAGGCTATTTTACTCAGCCTTAGAGTGTCCTATTATCGCCAGAGGGTGAAAATCTGTAGTGACCCGCTTACAACGATAGAAATATGAACGTTTATTCTTTCTGCCGAACATCGATTATTGTTTAGCTTAAGAGTAGGCTACTCCCCGAGCAAGATGCTATGTAACAGATTCCCTCGACTCCGGCTGAAATGTCTAACTAATTCCCCTTTCCTATGCAGGGTGTGAGTGTGATGGTGGACGTGTGTGGGTCGGGGTGGGGGGACAGTAACAGCACCTCCGGATCCCACTGTGTCTCCACCGCCCCGTGGCCCCGGCCTGCAGAGACTGTGTCGCCGTGGGTGGGTACGGGGCCACTACAACTAGGTGGCCTGGCTCACCCACATCCTGAGGCCCTTCACTTCGGCTGGTCACACGAGCTGGTTCCTCACGCCCTTCACGGATGCATCTCTCACCTAACATTTAACGGCGAGGTAGGCGATCTATCTGTCTATTGATCTGCCTCTTTATCTGTAGCCAAAACGCCTTAATCTCGTAATGGATGGACAGAAACTAGTAGCCACCATTTCACCTTTTCTTCGGTCATCGGGCTTTCCATCTGTATTTCACACCACTCACATGACTTTCCGCTACAACCATTCTTCTCATCCTCTGTCTCCTTGCCCTATTCCCAGCCACCTCATTCACATATCCTTTTAGTACATTCCTCATGTTCCTTTTTCTCAATTTAAGACTCATTTAAAATTACTTCCGTCTTGATTTACAATTGTTTCATTTTCACTAGAAATTAGTATGAAGTGCTTTGTTGTATGAAAATCACTTGAGTCAAATAAATCGGGCATTACACACCATCCTAGAGTAGGAAAAGAGGTCTGGATGATGATGATGATGATGATGGTGATGTTACATTTAATAAAGATCTCAGATTATCTGACATGATGTCTGATTGCAAACTGAAAGCCGGAATCAGATTCCAACTGGAAATGAAGACCAGTGAAGGTCCAGATAATTCTGGAGAAGTCCACTGAATATGGTTAATACTTCTTAACTTCATCTTGCCTTTCTGCTCTCGTTCCAGCAATTGACAAAAAGTCAGAGTCAGTCAAGTCATTATATTTTTGAAGGATCCAGTCCATTTGTTCTCTCTGATACATCTAAGTAATTAATTCCGATCAGGAATAATTTTGCCTTGTCAGAGGCTTCACTTGAATATTAAGTCTTTAGTGGCTGCATGAGCGACAAACATTTATAAGTAAAATCATATACACAACTCAAGCCTAATAGAGTTCATAATTATGACCTCATGACTCGTGAAACTACACAGATTTATACCTTTGCTGGAGTTGCACTTTCTTCACATACTGTAACTGTATATCTGTCTTAATCGTTTCGCTCCAATAAAGTAATTTTTAAGTTTGTTATTAGTGCTTCCAGAGACTATTATTCACTGCAGGAGAGACGATGAAATGGATGAGCTAAATATAGCTTCCATTAATCCCTTTTAGCACAAGAGGCCTTTCCTAACTTGAGGAAAAGCTTCAGAGGCAATGATATACCATCAATACACGTCAGCGGACTGAACATGGTGGGACCGTATTTTTAGTGGCTTTTAAGATTTTGCAACACCTCTTACTCACTGGCTAATTTTGCAGATTGCAATTCAGTATCCTGATTCTGATGCAAACTGTTGATAACAAACTATATAATATGCAATATACCATAAATCACCATGGAAGACTTGCTACGATGCCATTAGTGCCACGTAGAATATGAGGCAACCAATGGGGTGGTGATGTCCTTTTCATTATTTTTTTGAACTCTCCTAATCCATGTATTCAGTTTGTGATAGAGATTTTAAACTGGAAGGGTCAGATACAGTCTTAATAAACCCCATCATGAAAAAAGATCTTTTCTTAATTGAATAAAATTATACATAGTCATTTTATAACAGAAATTTGTCTCTTTAGGTGTTACCTGTTTTATCAATCTATCTATCTGTTGCCAGACTCCTTAATCCCTTAAAGGGTGGCCACAAACAAATCGCCTCCATGTCGCTCTGTCCCCCGCCATTTCACTGCCCTGCTCCAAGCTCACGCCCCCGTCTCTCATATTCCTCTCCACTCCATCCCTCCATCTCATCCTTGGCCTCTTCCTCCCTCTCCCCCCCTCCACCTCACTCACATACACTCTTCTCGTTAGTCTGTTACTCTCCATCCTCTCCACATGGCCAAACCACCTTAACGTATTTCTCCTAACGCTTACTATCACATCCACATCCACACCACAACATTCTTTCACTTCCTCATTTGTCAGTCTGTCTCTCCATGTGACTCCACATGCTCCTCTTAAATAACTCGTTACCACTGCTCTCACTCTTGACTTCTGTCTCTCCAACAGGGTCCAAGCTTCACTTCCATACTTTAGAGTTGGTATCACAATACTGTCATGTAGCAGCTTTTTTACTTCCATGCTCACTTCCTTGTTTCTTATCACTGCTTTCAAGGAACTTGCAACCTTTCTTCCCTGCTGCATCCTTTCAAGCACTTCACCCTCTAAACTTCCATCCATACTCATCACACTACCCAAGTACTTAAATGCAATCACATTCTCCATATCCTCCCCATCCAGTCTCGCTGTACATTCACTGACTTCACTTCTCTCGAAGACCATCACTTTACTCTTCCCTACATTCACCTTTAGATTCCGTTTCTTACACTCTCTCCCAGACTCATCTACCAAGCCTTGCATCTCTCCTTCGTCTTCACTAAACAACACAGTATCATCTGCAAACAACAGCACATGGAGTTTCCAAACACTGCCCTCTCTCACTAGGGCCGCTCCAACATCCACTGCCTTACCTTGTATCCCTTTTATAACCCCATCCATAGACAGACTGAACAACCATGGAGACATGACATATCCTCGTTTCAACCTAATCTTCAAATGGAAAAATTCACTCAGTTCACAATCCACAGGCACTGCAGCCTTTGCACCCTCATACATACTCTTCACGGCCTTCAAAACTTCCCATCAACTCCATATTTTCTTAATACTTTCCACAATCCTTGCCTATCCACATTGTCATATGCTTTCTCCAAATCCATGAAGGCTGCATACTACTTCTTTCCCTTCTCTAGAAACTCTCCCACTAAAGATCTAAGAATGAATATCTGATCTACACAACTTCTTCCGTTCCTAAAACCTCCCTGTTCTTCTCCGACTAATACCTCTGTTATTTCCCAAACTCTATCGATAATTATCCTACCATATACTTTTCCTATTGAACTAAGAAGGCAAATGCCCCTATGATTACCACACACTTATTTTTCCCCTTTTCCTTTGTACAGGTGAATAATTATACCTGACTTCCAATCCTCCGGGACCCTACCTTCCTCCCAGGACAGACTGCACACCTTCCATATCCATTCTATTACCATCTCTCCCCCATACTTCAGCATTTCACCACACACTCCATCAATTCCTGGGGCTTTCCCCATTTATTGCTTCCATAACTTCCATCCTACTGATTTTTTCCTCTCTTCTCCCATCCCTCCTTCTCCAGCTATTCCCCAGCCACTTATACTTGCATTACTTCCATTCTCTATCTTCAACAATTCATTAAAGTGTTCTCTCCATCGGTACACTTTTTGTCCCTTCCCCACTAGTAAACTACCATTTTCATCTTTCACTCCCCAACTAACTTCTTTGGTACTCTGTCTAACTCTCCTTACCTCTTTCCAGAACATTTTCTTACATTCCACTTTCTTTTTCCACTTTGCACTCAAATTTCATCCAAATTCCTCATCCACTCTCTTCTTACTCTCTCTTACTAATCTTTTCACCTCTCTCCTCCTCTCTTCATATAACTCTCTCTTCCGTCTCTAAATTTCTTCGACGCCCCTGTTCTCCATCCACTCACTATATGCTTTCTTCTTTTGTGCTACAGCCTCTCTCACCTCCTCAGTCCACCATGCTGTTCCCTGAACACCCTTTCGTGTTCTCTTCACCCTACACACCACCTTAAATTCTGCACATATTTCTTCTGTGAATATCTTGCACACACCTTCCACGTCCCCCATCTGCTTCAATCTATATTTACCCAATCACTCGTGCACTTCTCTTTCATATTCTGCCTTTTTTCCATCCTCTTGTAACTTTTCTACCTTCCTTGTAAGAACTACTTCCTCCTGTCCTTCCCTTCCTCTCTTTCTCCGTTTTGTTTGGACTTTGATTCTGACCACAACCAAGTGGTGGTCAGAAAGTCCACTCCCCCAACCTCTATATACTCTTGCATCCATTACACACCTTCTCATCCTTTCATCCACACACACATAATCAATCATTGCCTTCCGTTCTTTCAGTTCACCATCCACCCTTCTCATCACTCGCCACGTATACCTATGGATCATATTGTGCCTGAAGAGGGTATTAGCTATCACCAACCCCCTCCCAGCACAAATGTTCACTAAAACACTGCCATTCTCATCCATCTCTGCAGGCACAACGCACTCACCAACCACTCCAACCACCTTCACATTCCCTACTGTTCCATTTATATCTTCAATAAAAAACACTTTCTCATTCCTTTCAAACTTATCCAAGTACGCTTCAGTGTTGGCCCTAACACTTCTCTCACTCTGTTTGCACGATCTTGTGTTGGTGCATACATGCACACAATCCCCCACATTTGTAGTCCAACTTGCACGCTTACTCACACAATCCTTGAGCCAACTGGTCCATACGCCTTTATATTCTCCTTTCATCTGTTACAGCAATACACACTCCTTCTTTTGCCCTCTCATTCTCACCTACTCCCGCACATATACCCCATCCATACTCCCATTCTCTCACACTTTCACCTCTCCACTTAGTTTCAGTTAATCTACATGCATCCACTTTCCCACCCTCAAGCACCTGTTATATAATGGACAAAATAAGATAATGTTAAATCCTTACAATGCTTTCTTACCATTTCTTCTTAGCTACTATCAAATTTTACTTCCCGTATCCCATAATAGCTCAAGATCCAGTGTACAGAGGTAGCAGTTTTCTGACAAATGAGAGTCAACCAGCTATAGTATCAGCAAAAATAAACTAATAAAGGCCGTCACCCTGATTCAAGGTCTT
Source organism: Birgus latro (assembly GCA_018397915.1). Lineage (NCBI taxonomy): Eukaryota > Metazoa > Arthropoda > Malacostraca > Decapoda > Coenobitidae > Birgus > Birgus latro. The sequence goes on from JAGKTI010017732.1 coordinate 6,006, forward strand.
TCCATAATACTGATACTATGTTTCCTAGCTAGTGAACCTGGGAGAGACGTCGTACAGTGCAGGCAGCGAGAGCGGGTGTGGACCACAGGATAACGCCTGCAGGAGAGAGGGTCAGGAGACAAGGAGAACGGGGTGTGGGGAGCATGGCAGGTGTGTGGGAGGACTCATTGCCCCAGCCTGTGAATGTGACCCTGGATGGACAGGACCCAAATGTGACCAGCAGACCCTTCCCGTTGCACTAGACCGCAACTCCTACGCTTCACTGGGCCTCCTCTCTCCCCCAGACCCGTACACAGTCACTCTGCAGATCCGCGTTCGGGCGAGAGGGAGTGTGCAGGGAGTCCTCGTGCAGCTGATCCAGACTCATACGAATCGTGCCTTAACTCTATGGGTGAGTAACAAGTAGCTTTCCTGTCTTGCAAGTCAGTCCATAACACTCTAATTAGATAGTGAGATGGTTTTAAAACACCCCATGTGTAGGCATTGCCATGCTTGGGTTCCTGTTCTTTTACTGTAAGCTGCATGTTTCCGCATATGTCCTCACGGAACTGCTAATTTCAGTATTAAAGACAAGGATCCTGGAAGATAGTTTCGTAGAACCGATTTTTTTTTCAACGGAGTCTTAGGAGCACAGATTTTCTTTTAATTCCTACTTTCGTTTAATTTATAGATGACTCTAACAACATGATATTAATAACATTATTTGTGTACATTATCATATACATCAGAGAAAAGTGCGCATTATTCGACCAGATAAAATTCTCTTCAGGTTGGGAACTCCTAACACTATAACTGGAATAGCGTGATCTTCCATCATGTGGGTGTAGAATTAAACTAAATAACTGCTGATATTAAAATTAAGCATTCCGAGTGAGTACTAAGACAAGAAATGAGGAATAAACTTGATTTCATTCATCCATCCATCATCCAATCCTATGTCGCTCCAAAGAGGAGCGTAGAAACCCGAGACTAAGCAAGTAGGTCCTGACATTTAAGATACTCGTAAGAGTGACCAGCCTCACTCATCCCTGATTGGCATTACGTGGGCAATAAACCCCAACCACCTCTTGGATATTAACCTGCACTGACTCAATCCGACTGGAGCATCTTAATTACCCTCTAAACCACAAGGCGCCATAACTTGGTTATATGGTTACCACCCAGCATAGTAAATGGTTCCTAGTGTACAGGAAACCATTTGGCTTGTCACTCAGTGTAGAGTCACCCATAGGCAGAAGGAAGAGGAAAGCATGAAGGAATGAAAGACAGAAGAGGAAGGATGGAAGGGAGGAAAGGGCAGACACCCAAAGCAGCACTACATCGAGTGAGTGGATGTTGAGCAGCGCCACCTACCACTAGAGAGAGAGAGAGAGAGAGAATGATGGCGTGGAAAACCAGCGTGATAACATACACGATTTATTGGTGAAATTTTGGTTTATACACTAACGATCTTCAGACCTAAAAAAAAAAAAAATAGAATAAGACCAGTATAAAATTTTCTTATCAACTTACACTAATATAAAAGAACAGGGAACTGAGCAAGGTACATGAATTACAGTACATACAATTTACCAATTAAAAACAGAGCAACTGTGTAGAGGAGTCGTATGAGTCAAGGGATGGTCGTAACTCTGCTGTGAGTAGAGACTCCGCTATTACTCTCGTCATGTCGTCCCGTGCAATGATTTATTTTTAAAGGCCATCACCCGCAATGAGAGGTATTAGGCCAAACATTTCAGTCTCACAGTAATAAATCACTCCCACACCACATGAAACAGCCAATCTAGGGGGCCAAGCGTGGAGGGAGCATGTGGTAGAATGCTCTCAGATCAGCTAGACGCACCTCCTCCCCCCTGACAAACAACACTGGTGGGATCACCTCACCCTGTTCGGCAGCCCGGAGCAGATCGTAGAGGTTGGAGTAGATGGCAGCTCCGAGCTGGTACGACCAGGTGTGGGCAATGTGGGTCAGGAAGTGTCAGTATGTGGATACGCCTAGCCGATCCTTGTGGTCCATGATGAGAGGGCGAGATGGGGTGCCCTCCACTACTTGAGGAGGGAAGGACTCAATGACCTCCTTCCCAGATGGGTAGCTGGCCGAGACTGCCTCAGCCATGAAGGTGGTGTCAGAGAAGTCCTGCCCTTCTTCAATCCCTGATAGTGGATGGTGTACTTTGGCCATGGTCATTGCCGTGTCCATTTCCGTAGCCGGGTAGGTGATCTCGGTTGCAGTCTCCCTGTTGAGAGGAGCATCCAGCCGTAGCCTCTTCCACGATGTTGTGTGGGGGCCAGCAGTCGTAGCTGCCCAGCTCGGCACTCCCGTCAGCGAGGAATTGAGTGTACATCACAGGCAAAGCAATCGGGGATGACAAGGCGAGGCAGCCCATTCTCCTCAAAGATCTTGGGTGGGAGAAAGCACAAAGCCACTTTGTCACCCCCTTAAAAAGCCTTCGCCGTCACGGTGCACATCTCCACAACGCTGTTTATCTCCCCAGGTCTCACAGGATCCCTGACCTGGCGTCCCTAGGCCGTGAGACGTCGCCGTGCATGGGCAGTACCCTACACGGCGACACATCTAAGCCCAGTAACATCCCGAGCCTCGGGACCCTCAGGAGTCCCAAAGAAACTAAACACCATCTCTTCATCCCCACAGGAGCATTGGGGGTGACGTGGGTTTGGTTTTATGACGGCCTAGTGGTGCACAAAAACATCAATACCATTATCCTGGTGCTTGATGAATCCGTACCTCGCCCTGGCATTAAACCAAACCACGGTCCTTCTGATCTTCTGGGCCGCTGGAGACTGTGGTCTGCTGGATGCCCCCCTGAACGGGTTGCAGGCAATAACAGATGTGTCTTCCATGGCTGTCGGTCGTTCTCTCTCTCCTCTCTCTCTCTCTCCTCTGCCCTCGTACAAAATTAGAAAATTTCGACTATTTATAGGGTGACTTTCCTATTCACAATGGTTTTGAACAGTTGAGTGAGATGGTTTCGAGATAGGGAGTCCTCTCCTATGAGACCTTCCCTGATGCTCGGCAATCCTGGTGGCTAGATGGCGCTTGGTTTGGCCAATATAGGCTGCATTACAGCAACCACATTGAAACTGATACACCACCGAGGACTGCAGGACATCTGGGACACGGTCTTACATATGAAGCACTGAGACAGGTTTGGCGGAGATTTAAATACCACCCTCAACGATATCTGCGGATTGAAGTCGTGAATTAGTTTACTGATCTTGTTACTTAAAAAAATTGATTGAGGACCTAGATAGTGTACTGCAAAATAAAGTTTAGCTTTCTCAACAACGTGAGTTACTTTCAAAGTAGTAGTTCTTAGTTAGCTGTATTCCGACATATTTGTCTGTAAACTTAGTTGGGAATCCATTTTGGTACATGGTTTTCCTCAGAAACTGTAGCTCATTATGTAGAGAAAAATATGAGGAATATAAATTATAGGCCCTAGTCACTAGAGATGGAATTAAGTTTATATTGGAGGGGAACACTGGAGTTTAATTTAATAGTTAAACCTGTAAATGTTGGTTTCCTGTATATTGACGCTGTAAAGCTCCTTGTGTCCTCTCTATACAGACGTCTAAAAAGAGAAGTTTATTATCTTGCTCAGTTTATATTTCTATGTTTACACTTTAACCCGGCGAGTCCCATCGACGTACGATGTACGTCACTACTTTTTTCCACGGACAGACCCAACGACGTACAACGTACGTCACGCAATTGCAAGGCCCATTGTGTGCACATTTTTCAACATTCGTGGGTGATTTTTGGTAGGCATATGTGGGAGACCTTCCTCTACCTGCTGTCAAGGTGGGATACTGCCTGGCCCCTCCTAACGCCCCCTCCTTCCCTCTCCCCCCCCACACTGGGCAATTCACCTGTTAGCAGCAACCTAGCCAGTAAAGGTATGTTGCCCCACGGTCTCTCTAATGACGAAATTCACGGTGAAAGTGATTCCTGAGGTGGAGGACAAATAAACAAAGAAGCTAGAGGTAGAAACAAACAGAAGTGATGAGGTGGTAATGTCATAAAGGAAGGTGCCATATACTTGGGTTTTGGGTAAGTGAACAATGCTTATAAACACCTATATTATTGTGTGAAAGCCATTATAGACTTTTACTACACAGAAATTCGCACCAAATAAATGAAATAAATACGTAATTTAAAGTGGCTTGTATTAGTCAACCCTTCCATAGTTCGTTTTCTTAGCCAGGTACCCTGAAAAAGAAGGAAAACGTAAGGTTGAGTGACACCTGTATCAACATTTTTTACCTCAGGATCGCGATTTCACTATGAATTTTCGATGTTTCTCACCAAAAGCGAAGGTTTCAGCCAAAAAACAAAAAGTCGAAAATCGGTCGGGATCTGGGGGTAGGCTTGGTAAATAACCGATCGGGACTCGGCGGGTTAAATAATCCAAAATCAAGGGCACGTGAAAACGGGACCTAAAAATTACAAAGGTGTAGTACACGTAGCGTTTGAAATAACGTGGCTTAAAGTGGGTAGGGCAATCCTGTAACAATGTGGATTCTTTGTGAGCCAAAAAAGCATTAGCAAGGCTTGGTTCAAGTGGATTTCCCATAGCTACTCCTTCAACTTGCTTAAAGTAAGATCCATTAAAAATAAAGCAGCAGTCTTGCACTGATACTGACGTATTCTATGAAACTGGTTCTTATTTAATTCTCCAATGCTGTTAATTTCACTAAACATATTATCACGGCAGATATCTGTCACAAATTTTCTACATCGTGAAATTATGTATCGTAAATCTTGACATCGAGTGATTTGTAGGAAAGATGAATAGTTCTGGAGTCTGTGAGAATTCGCCATTCTCTTAACCGTGCACTCGTGTACTTATATTTGCATCAGATTTTCAAAACTTTTGTCATTCTTTCGCGAGTGACTGTCTTTATGTACAGAAAGTGCATTCCTCTGAGCGATAATTTTCGAATTGTCATTTCTTTGCACTTGCATCCCTGGCCGTTAGTTGGCCACGCCTCTTTCACACGTCCCTATGTTGGACACTTAAACACAGTCAGTCGTTCCTTAGCAGTCACGAAGAGCGGGTTTGCGATACGCAACACGGATAGATTTCCTGGCGTTTTCCCGAATCTTCCACCAACTTGGTGATCGACTAGAGCAGCGACGGTCTCATCTCTACTGATCAGTATTTCTCTTGTTTTTCCTAGGCTTAAGGCTATTTAGCTATTTATCTGAGTGCTTGAGTGACTGCATTTCCCTTTCTTTGATTTTGAATAGATTCATGTAACGTAAATTTATTTTCTTGTAATTAATAAATTTACAGTTCGTTTTCTTGAGCTTTGTTAAATGTAACAGTCGTGTTTGATTTCCCCACATATTTAGTACACTTTTGCTACTCCAAGTTAGCACAACTCCTTATATTAATCACGACTGGTACTTAGGCCAGCTCTTGGTATTAATTCTCAAAATCCGTTGTGCCAGCTAGGAGTTTGGCTCAGCCAAGATCCTGATTATTATTATTATTATTATTATTTTGAATGTTAAGGGGAGAAACTAACTTTTTCAAAGGCCAACAGTACAGTAATACAGCCTTCTTGAGCGTTTAGTCTCTGCTGTGTACTGTTGAGAAAGTTTATAAATTCTCGACTCAAGAGAATTGGCGAAGTAAGCCAGCATAAAAGTGAAATCGCCACTTTGATTTCACGAGTCGATTCTCTCGTGATAATCGACTCGATAGTTATTCTTATTGTCCATAGACACATTTTCATTTTCCCCCTGACAATATCCACGTGCTTATCAAGGGGGATATTTGTAATAGAAGAGTCTCTACTCACTGATCGATGCTAGGAATCACTTTGAGAGGTAGGAAAGAAACAGCTTCGACTGGGAAACATACTGAAGTAAAGGATGTAATAAAATCAATTAAAAAGAAGGAATGGCGGTGGACCAGCCATATTTTAATAAGAAACGACAACAAATGGACAAGGAGAACGACAACTGGGTAATAACGCTTTCAGAAAGACCGAGCGCAAAACCATTAACCTGGTGGTGCGTTGATATATAAATATCCATCAGGAGATATAAGGTCCAAGACAAAAAACAGAGTCGGCGACAAAGACAGAAAACTCCTTAGAGATATTAGCGTTCTGGAATGGAAATAAATTAAACAAGAACGGAAGAAGTGAAAATGCCTGTGATAGGCCTATGTCCTGCAGTGGAAGACTACAGACTGATATGTATATATGATCATTTGCCAGGGCATGTCCACTGATAAAGTAATGCCTCCACCAACCTTTTCCACGAATTCTTTGACTAAGCCAAATTCCGCCACGTTTTGCCTGCAAACTCAACAAGCCCCATCCCGGCTGATTTCTCACCAATGCCCCCTCCCCAATCCTGGCAGATTTTCGAATTTATTATTTTGGGGGGGCTCAAACCTCTGCTTTTTATTGGATACATTGAAAGATACCAAAATAAGTGCTTACTGGAGCTAGCTAGTGCACTATTCAGGTGTCTCTTCGAACAACTGGTACCATCTTCTCTTGGCTCACACTGCTGCTGTCACGTTTTCTATGGTAGGGGTAACTATTGCAAACTACTCAGAAGAGGTAGATATTTGTTTATTTGGTACGAATTTGTCTGTAGTACAAGAACATACTGGTTTTCACACAATAATGTAGAGGATATAAGTGCTATTTCACTCACTGAACACATCAACATACCGCACCTTCCCTGGCGATGGTACCTCCTCATCACTGCTGCTTGTTTCTTCCACTGGTGCCACTGAATCTTTGTCCTCGACATCGTCATTGTTTGGGGCATCACTCTCTCCTGTGAAGGCATCAAGGACAACTTGAATTCCGTCATTGGAGAGAACATGGCGCGACATGTCTTTACTGGCCGGGTCACTGCTAACGGGTGAATTGCCAATACAACGGCGTGTGGGGATCACGCAGGGTCAGGTAGTGTCGCCGCTTGGCGGCTGGTAGAGGAAGGTCTCTCACATATGCCTACCAAAAATCACCTGCGAAACTTGAAAAAAATATGCAAATGATGGACCTCACAATTGCTGAACGTACCAGTACGTTGTCAGGATTCAGTGTGAAAAGAAGTTGTGATGTACCCACACATCATCGGGACGCCGCGGGTTAACTATCTCATCTCTCCACTTCCTGTCTGGCCTTTTTCTGCTGTGCTTACAATATCTTGGAGTTTAGTTAGTCTGTTTCATGCTCCATCAGCTTTACCTTGTTCTTCCTACATGCCCTCCCCAGTTTCTGTTAGTTTACAAATCCCTTAATACCCATCACTTAGTCTGCTCTCTCACCCAATTTGATCTTTTTCTGTATCTTAAAGGTATTCCCAACACTGTCTTTTCCAGTAGTTTTTGAGAACTAATTAGTTGATTTTACATCGATTTTATCAGACCAGCTATGTCACAGCTGAAATTATGGATTAGTTACTCATTTTTTGTTTCATATAATTGGAGAGCTACTTTACATGATGTCGTAATGTTCCATGAAATGTTTCCATCCAGTTGTTATCTATCTTTTGATTTCACTTTCTCAGAGTCTTTCGTTCCTTTTAGTATTTGCCCCAAGTAATTGTACGCCTTGACTTCATCAACAATTTCCTCTCTTATTCTGAAGAATTTTTTGGGTGAATTTCGATTAATCATTACTGTATTTTTTTTCTACAGTTCGTCTTTAACCCAATTTTGAGACTATCTCGGTTTTGGACAGTGCAGTGTCTAAGATTAGGACAATGTCATGTCCAAATCTTAAAGGTTTTAGCTTTCTCCATCTATATTTATCCTACTTCTTTGCTCTCCCAGCTTAGCATACTGAAAATACTTTCTTGGCTTGCTGCAAATCATTTTGTTAAAATTGCATCTCCTTGACACACACCTTCCTCAGCCTTCAGTATTTCCGAGTCTCTATGTAATTTAACTGTAATATCCAGTATTTTGACACTGCAGTGATTAAGAGAAGTAGGGTAGCATGATCTTATTAAGAGTGCGTGAGCAAATAGATAGCAGCACACCTTGCAGGCCACTCAATCTCACGAATACCACTCCATAGAGGACAGCATAATTCAAACTCAAAGTGACCCAACCTTTTACTTACTAAAAAATAACAACAAAGAAAAACAAGTAATAATACGAACAAAAACAAATTACTCTTCGAACCAGGAATGAACAAGAACTGAAAGATAAATTACTCTTCGAACTATGACAGAACAAGAACTAAAAGATAAATTACTCTTCGAGACTGTGGTTAACACAAAGCAGAGTATAACCAAGATCTATAATTCCAAGAAAATGAATCTTTACCAGATCAATATTCAGGATGATGCTGATACACCAGATTTCATCACCTCCAGGATTATAAATTTCCCCACACTGATTTAACACTCAAAATGATGCTGATTCGCAGGACCATAGCAATCCCGTGGTCTCTGATGGACTCTCTCGGGAAGAAGTATTAAAACATTAGTACCAAAGAATATTCTCTTAGGGCTAAGACTGCACCAGTTCAAGAATCATATGCATAACACAGCACAATATATCAATGAGGAACAATGTTCAAAAGAAGCACAATAATCAAATGTATTATTCATACAGAGCGATAATCAATATTCTCTTAAGACTGGCTATATACACTGACTGAGAATCTTATCCAGCTAAACATAGTATACAAGTTGATGGAATATTCTAGTGGACCAGCCGATTTGTGCTCGAACTACGTGAACTAAGAAAGGAGGGATTTTAGTGTAAACGGGCGTAGGCAGTGTGAGCCGGGCGCCTTGACACACACTCGCTTTGCAAACGATATGAAGGGCAGCAACAATCTGCGCGATGAAGATAGAAGCGATGATCTCATTAACTGGTATAAAAGGGATCAAGGGAAATATTACAAGGCTAACTTACTAATGTATATGAGAATTTATATTACACAAAGGGGGAATTTCAAGAGGGAGAGTTTGGCACTGACCTACACGATGGAGATAGGAGTGATGATCTGACGATCTCAGGCTCCTCTCGGTCTTTTATAAACCTTTATCCCAGTGTCTGAGAATTGGCTATGACTTTGACTGATTACTTTGCAACATTAATGGCTCTTCAAAAATCCTTAAAGAATATGAAAAATAAGTTTATATTCGACACACATAGAGAATTGACTTACGATGTTTTAAATTTTTGTAATAAGCGTATAGGAAGTTGGATTATAACGGAGCCGAGACGAATGAGAATCTGAACAAGCTGTTGCTATGCTGGTTTTATGGCCCTACAGTGACTTGCAACGCAAGGCCAATAATGCAAATTTCGCGGTTACAAATGACTATTATCAGCAATTAGTATTTAGATAATCTTCAATTCACCACTACATAACTCAAAAGGGGAATACTGTTAACGCTGATATATCAGTCACTAGATCAGAGCACGAAAACAGATATTCACGATTGTTAAACTCTTGCTAAAGTTTACGATGTTATGCACGTCCGGTGGGAATCGACTGATCCATATGTATAAAGTTAACTATATTCATACAAATGCTCGATTCAGTACTATCAATAGTAGAGTCATACTCACATTATGAATATCAGCCAAGACTAAACTTAATTATGTAACTTAACAGCTAGACATTGCACTACGTAGATAATAATATCTGGGTTTAGGGTTATACTTACAGTACCTCATACTAACTTATACTACACTTAAAATTACGGCACTACGGCAGTTCCCTCTTTATTTATGTTCTCAAGCATTTTTACAATGTTCTCCTTGACTCCATGTTCCCACAGTGAATGTATAATTGCTATGTGCTCCACTGAGTCGAATGCCTTGATGTAATCAACAAAACTGAAGCATAGTGGTTTGTTATATTCTGTAGTTGTGGTCAGTTACCTGATTCACCGTGTGGCATATAATCACTACTCAAATACTGGCTTCGGGATTCTGCCCGTTCCCAAGGTTGGTTTCTTCCAAATTTGTTCCTATTCTGTTCGTAAGGACTTTGGTGAAGAGTTTGTAAATGACTGACAGTAACCTAATGGGTTGATAATTCCGAATATCTTTTGAGTCACTTTTTTTTTAAGCAAAACAATAACAGAATTACACATATTTTGGGAATGTTCTTTGTACACAGAGTAAATGAGTGGGCAAGACTGTTTTACTCCTGTAGCCGACAATAAATCTGCTTCTATTACATCTTCTGGGGCCTTCCTTCTTTCCATACTTTTAAGAGAAATGTTTACTTAGTTTGGTGTTACCTCAGGATAATTACTTGTGTCAACTGAGAAGTCAGTGCTTTGTCTTTGATGCATACAGTTCTTTGTAAAATTCTTCAAATCTCTTCACTATCCTATCTCTGCATTCAATGAGGGGCCGTGTGTCAAAACCTGCCTATGCGCCACCCTTGGCAAAACCCTGATTATTTGGTATACATCTATTTTAACCCTTCCTCTAACATGTAGGCTTGGATGAAAGTCGATTACAGCACTGTATGTATGGTCAAAATTCCTTTGAAAAGAAACTGTCGCATTAGTCACATGGACACCAGCTCTGCTAGCTGAGCTGAAGTTGGCAAGTCAGTACATACCAACATCCCGTATGATCCGTCGCAAGGGGGGGGGGGATAGTAAGGGGTGGAGAGGACATTCGCTTCCGCGTGTTGCTGGCCAGCTGGACAGAGCGTCAACTAATAGGAACATGAGAGGAGATAAAACACGCATTCTGATTGCCTGTCCTTGGTGGTGTGTGGAGAAAAGGTGAAGAATAATAGAAAATGTTCCCCATCCCTCAGCTGCTGCTGCGCTAACCAATAAGAACACAGAGTGAAGTTTACCACGCTTTCTGATTAGGTAGGATGAAGTTTTCTATTCTTACCCAGAATCCTCCAGTACCTTTGTTTTGGCTTGAATACAGACACATCAAAATTATAGTGAGGGTGTTTTCCGTCCTTTTTGGCGGTTTTGTGTTCATTTTCGTCTTGGAATCATGTCAGGAATTGATAGTAATGCAGTGGAGTGGCGCAGGGCCATCAGGTAGTGGTGAAAATGCTGAAATCAGCAAGAAAATCTTTTATAAAGGTGGTGATAGTGGCTGTTTACCATGGGCTGTAAGGGATTTTGTACCTCCTATGGACTGATGGTGTGGATGACCCAGATTACGTTCACGATTCTGGTCAAGACGAGGGTGTTAGTGATATACCAGATGCTAGTGACAGTGAAGTTGGTGGTGATCATGCTGGTGATGGTGATGAGTTACCACCCGGGGCGTCACAAACATGCAAGTGCCACCCACATTGTAAAGAAGGGACGTGTATGTTCACTACAAGAAGAAAAATGAGAGAAAAACATTGCAAAGAGGAAACGTAATGCAGGGGAGGAATACGTAAGGTATACTACCAAGAAGGTTATGAGTGCACGCAAAGTTGGCCCTCCCTGTGCAGATGGATGTTTCCATAGGCTTGGCAGAGAGGTTATTGAAGGCATTTTCAGAAGTTTCTGGGCCACTGGGAATTATGTGCACAGAATGCTTATCTTCAAAGTTTGATTCGTGATGAGCCAGTGAAGTGAAAACGAACAAAATCTGCAGTCAGTCATAGGCCAACAAACTATGGTTTTTATGTGAAAGTAAACCAGCAAGACTTTCGTGTGTGTCGCGCAGGATTTCGATCTATCCATGGCCTAGGTATTAGTAAAATGAAAGCGCTCATTGAGAAACGTAAGTTGTCACGACATAGCACACCTGCGCCAGACAAACGTGGACACAGGCCATCTCCAAGTGCCATACGTGGCCCTGTGCTTGAACTCGTTCATAAGCACATCTAAGGCCTTCCAGTGACTGCGAGTCATTTTACTCGTGCCTCAACACCACACCGACGGTACATGGAGTCAGGCAATAGTATTCCAGACCTCCGGGCACAGTACATTGCATGGAAGCGTCAGCAGCACCCCAAAGAACGCCAGGTGTCGGAACGATTTTACAGAACTGTGTTCACAAGAGACTATAATATTGTGTTCAAGGCACCAAAGATGGATGTGTGCACAACTTGAGAAAAGTTGGATAGGGAAATGAAAAACCTGCGTAATGAAGGTAATGATGATGCTTTCATCCAGGACAAAGTTACTGAATATAAGGCCAGGTCTCAGATACCTCGAACCCTTCTTCAGGAGGCTGAAGAGCATGTGCCTACCAGTGACTCAGCTAACATCAAAATGGTGGCTATGGATCTACAGCAGACTCTACACAGCCCACGTTTACCAGCAGGTATCGCCTA
>JAGKTI010017733.1:5944-18282 GCA_018397915.1 Birgus latro
GGGCGGGGGGGGGAGCCTTCTTCTTTGCTGTCCTTATCTCATCCTAGTAGTTCAGTTACTCTTCTAGGAACTGCCTAGCATGGGCCAACCCGCCTACTGCAGTTATCCTCTCTTCTTATGTTCTTATGTTCAGGGAGGGTCACTTGCTACACTAATCCCTTTCCCCAAAGCTTACCCCTTGGTAATCCTAACGGGAGGTGGGCCTCACACAATGTGTAAAGAGTTGAGGAACAAACATTATTTTTACCTCAATATGCAGCAACAATTTTCATTATATTTAACGGAAAATTAATTCATATCTCGCTCATTTTGGCCGGAAAAATAGAAAATAACCAAATGTGCGGTTAGTCAGTCGCTCTCTTGCGGTTAGTCTCAGTGTTGTGCTAGCGCCATACCCCTTGTGAATTTGTGAGTGATGGCTTCCTCTGTGGAGAGTGGTACTGCCGCTAAGGGTTTCGAGAAAGACTACCTTGAACTGAAGGAAGAACTTCTCGAATTGAAGCGGGAGGTACAGATTCTCCGGCAAGAGAAGTCACAGATGAGGGAATTGTTGGAGGAGATGTTGGAAGAGAGAGAGAAGAAGGCTGAAGGTTGGACACTTGTTCACAAGGGTGCAACGAAGTTCACCCTTAAGAAGCAAGAAATTAAGACTACAAACGCATTCGAAGAACTGCGGGACGAATGTGAAGGGAAGGCAGAGAGGAAAGAGGTGAAGGACGGTGAGAGAACTCCCCGTACAGGTAAGTATATTGCGAACAAAAAAGGCAAGAAAATTGTTGCTGTTGTTGGAGACTCCCAGGTAAGGTATGTAAACAGAGCCATGTATACTCCACTTTCTAAACATGTGTGTCTTCCGGGGGCCAGGGTGGGTAATGTGACACAGAAAATTTCAAATATCGTTAAGGACTGTGGAGACAAACCCACTGTGTGCCTCAGTGTAGGAGGCAATGACATTGGTAGGCGTAAGAGTGAGGTAGCAGTACAAGGTGATGTTAGAGAAGGTTAGGGATAGGGGAGGGACGCCTGTAGTACTCGGTGTTCTTCCTAGGAAGCGGGTTGGGAGGGAATGGTTGAGCAGGGCAATAGGTTTTAACTGCCGCCTTGAAAGGTATTGCAGTGATAATGCAATACCTTTCATTGACAGCTGGGACCGGTTTTATGGACTGAGTGCCATGTATTGTTGGGATGGGACTCATCTGAGTAGGCAAGAGGTTACTGTTTTAGCTGGAATGATAGATAGGGTGTTAGAGAGGACTTTTCGAGATTGAAAATTAGTTGTACAGGAAGTTGCAGCAACTACACTCAGAAATCATTATCATCAGATTTGGATAGATGCATCAAGACATGCAAAAGTGTAGAAACATCCACTCAGGCACCTCAAAATGAGCAGACGATGCTGGAAGACGGAACAAGCGATGATAAAATGGCGAGGAGTGATAGTACAAAAAAAATTGTTGTATTAGTAAAGTAAATAGTTTCCCGGTTATTAACAAAATAAAAAAAGTCAGTCCCAAGGTAGAGGTAATAATCTGAAAGAGTACTACACAAACAGCACGAGTTTACTCAAGAAAATGGATGAACTAAGAGCTTTAATTTGTACAGAGAAAATAGACATTGCCATTATTAGTGAAACTTCGATGAATACAGACACTCGAGAATTTTTAGCAGAATATCAAATAAAAGGCTCTAATATTTTTGTGTCAAACCGTCTGAGAAGAAAGGGGGGCGGGGTATCTATTTATGTAAAGGATTCATTAAATTGTTACAATAAAGCAGACATTAAAGTAAATAGGGACAACGAAAGTGTCTGGGTTGAAATCAGTAACAACAGGGAGAAATTAGTCTTAGGAGCCATTTACAGATCTCCAAAATTAAGTAGAGCAGAGAGTAAATATTTTTGGGAGGAAATCAGTAAAACGTCACAGTCCAGCTTAGAAATAATTGAAGGGGATCTTAATCTGCCGAGGATAGATTGGCGAAATCAGACAGGGGATGCAGAGTCAGAGGAATTTCTAGAGGTAGTACAGGATAATTTCCTTTATCAGTACATCAGGGAGCCCACCAGAGGTAATAATATACTAGATTTGGTTTTGGCTAATAAAGAAAATGTCGTTAGTGATATAGAGGTTGGTGGACGACTTGGTAACAGCGACCATGAAGAAATTAAGTTCAAATTTAATTGGGACGTCTGTTCCACCGAAAATACATCCACTGTTTCTAATTTTCGTTTAGGAGATTTCGATGGATTAAAAGCTTATTTTAGAACGATATTCCATAGAGGGAATAGCTATTTTAGGGAGTGCCAGGTTAGTGGGCAACCCCAGGTCGTAGGACAGGAAACAGGTGGGAATGTGAGCCATATCCTGGGGGAAGGTCAGGTGAGAGATGGGGAGATTAACTCTCGTTCGGCCAGTGAGAAATACAACGAGTTGGTAAATATAATACACAGAGGCCAAGATAGATATATTCCTTCAAAACCGTTTAGAACGAATAATTCGGAACCGAGATGGTTAAACAACAGATTAAAATCCCTCGTAGGCCGAAGGAAAGGAATATATAGAAATATAAAACGCGGAGAGGAATACTTACGTAACCGGGACGTGATTTTAAATAGAGAAGTAAAGAGGGAGATACGGACGGCAAAGAGAAATTATGAAATTAAGATTGCTAGTGCATCGAAAGAAAACCCCAAGGGTTTTTACCAAATGAACCAGATGTAAAATAAAGATAGGATAGGACCACTCAGAACAGAATCAGCTGACATTACAAGTGAAAATAAAGAAATGTGCTCCATCCTAAATAAGTATTTCATATCAGTATTCACAAAGGAAAATCTAGACCTGGTCCCTCAAGCAGCGAATATTTACGACGATAATACAGAAAATATTCTTAGTGAAATAAACATTAGTAAGGAGGACGTATTGAAAGAAATTAATAAGTTAAAAACTCGAAAATCGCCAGGTCCGGACGATATATATGCAAAAGTTATAAAAGAAACCAAAGAAGAATTATGTCAGCCACTTTTAACGTTATTTAATGACTCTTTAATTTCAGGAGAAGTTCCCGAGGCGTGGAAGACCGCAAACGTAGTACCCATTTTTAAAAAGGATGATAAAGCAGCTGCGCTGAATTATCGTCCGATAAGTCTAACGTCAACAGTAGGAAAAATGTTAGAGTCAATTTTGGCCAATAAGATTAGAGAACACTTAGAAAGATTTAATCTTATAAATGAAAGTCAGCACGGATTCAGGCAAGGACGATCCTGCCTCACAAACTTGTTGTCATTCTTCTCGGAGGTCTATGAGGCAGTAGATAACGATAAAGCTTACGATATTATTTATCTGGACTTCAGTAAAGCATTTGATAGGGTCCCACACGAGAGGTTAGTTAGGAAGGTTCGAGCACATGGTATAGATGGCAATATCTTAAAATGGATAGAATCCTGGCTGAAAGGACGAAAGCAGAGAGTATTAATAAATGGAACTAAGTCGGATTGGGGATTAGTAACTAGCGGTGTACCACAGTGTTCAGTATTCGGTCCCTTATTATTTATTATATATATAAATGATCTAGACTTAGGAATCACTAGCAGTATCAGCAAATTTGCCGACGATACAAAAATATGGCGTATCATTAATTCGACTGACGATTGCCATAACTTACAAAATGACCTTGATATATTATTCAGATGGTCTAAAACTTGGCAAATGGAATTTAACGTTGAAAAAAGTACTTTGTAAAGTACTTAACGTAGGCAAGACCATTGGAGATACCAAATACAGCTTAGATAACAAAGAAAGTAGTAAATCGGAATGCGAGAGAGATCTAGGAGTCATGGTTAGTAACGACCCCAAACCAAGGCAACAGTCAATTAATGCGAGAAATAAAGCAAATAGGATCCTAGGATTTATTTCGAGAAGCGTGAGCAATAGGTCATCAAAAGTAATACTGAAACTTTATCTAGCATTAGTAAGGCCACATTTAGACTACGCAGTACAGTTTTGGTGTCCTTAGTATAGAATGGATATTAACTCGTTAGAAAATGTACAGAGAAGAATGACAAAAAGGAAACCTGTCATACGAAGACAGACTGAAAAGACTAAATCTGCACTCACTAGAGAGACGTAGAGTAAGGGGAGACTTAATTGAAGTGTTTAAGTGGATGAAGGGTATAAACAAGGGAGATATTAGCAAGGTGCTTAAAGTGAGCATATAGGATAGAACTAGAAGTAATGGTTTCAAACAAGAAAAATTCCGTTTCAGTAAGGAAATAGGTAGAAATTGGTTTGGTAATAGAGTAGCAGACGAATGAAATAAGCTTCCTAGTAAAGTAGTTGCTGCCCCTTCCATTGTGAGTTTCAAGCATAGGCTAGATAAGCATATGACAAATAAGGGCTGGGTATAGAAAAAGAAAAAGAAAAAATCTTATAACCAATACAAATTCATACTTTTTCCTTTTCAGGTTACACTATGATAGTCTCTGTTCTCCTTTCACACTTTCCTATAAAATGTCCACACCAGTTTTTCTATGCTGCGTGGTGTTCTTTCTGACTTTTTCCTGCCGGCTTCAGCTGGAGGGTTTGGAGGGGGGGGGAGCCTTCTTGTTTGCTGTCCTTATCTCATCCTAGTAGTTCAGTTACTCTTCAAGGAGCTGCCTAGCACGGGCCAACCGGCCTACTGCAGTTATCCTCTCTTCTTATGTTCTAATAACTAGCGGGGGTACCGGACGATGCCCTGGATAAACATGTCTATCTGTCTGTTTTTCTAGCAGTCTCTTCGCTTTTAGGACAAGACGGAGAGAGGTTCCAACACTGGGCTGGAGTTGGACAGGGAGGTGGTATAGAGGAAATGGGTATCATTCAGCGTAGCGCTAGGTGAAAAGTTCGTGTAAATGTAGTATACAGTAGTAGCTGAAGCTGCCTAGCATGGGCCATATGAGCTACGCCAGTTGTCTTCTCATCTTATGTTCTTATGTTTTCCCCCAGCCACACCGCCCTATCCCACCCCAGTCGTGTAGGTCTGTGGGATTCGTGGCTCCTGGTCCCTCCCACGCTCTACACTGGTCATAACTTCAGTTACTGCCCCTTTATGTTAAGTTTGGTGAAAAATCATGGTCACATGCAAAATTTCATCAAGATCCATGCAGCGTTTTGACCGTGAAATTACACACACACACACACACACACGCACACGCACACACGCACGCACAAAAAACACACACACATATGCATGCATGCATGCACACACACACACACATATGCATGCATGCATGCACACACACACACATGTACGCACACACACACACACACACACACACACACACACCGCTCGCTGGCGCAGTGGTAGCGTTCTCGCTTGCCATCTGGTAGGGAGTTCGCGCCTCGCTCAGGTTGCGAAAAGTTTCGCTGACGAAGTGGGTGGTTACTGTCCCCCTTGAGCAAGGGGATGGGTGTGTGCGTGTGTGAAGATAATAGCCTTGCCCATAGATCGGACTATATGAGGTCTCAGCTCCCTTCCGGGAGGGTAAAAGCTGATGATCACTACCATCAAGTGATCCTGACCGACCCGGTGAGTTACTCACACACGCCCGCACACATGCACGCACGCACAACACACACACATGCACGCACGCACGCACATACACACACACACAGACACGCACGCATGCACGCACACAAACACAAACACACACACATACATGCACACACACACACACACACACACATTGATGTTTATATATAGAATACCAAAAGTCACAAAAACAAGATCATGTCATTTTCATCATAAGAATCATTTCCTTTGGTAATTGACATGAGCTTAAAAAAAAATATATATATCACCAAAAAATCCCCACATTCGTCTTTCCTGACCAAAATGAAAACTTTCACGGTCTATTTTTTTTTTTACGAGATCGTGTCAATTACTTCAAGTAAAGGTATGTTCAGCCCCCCCCCCATCCGCTTCCCTTTCCTCGCCTTCTTTCTCTCTCTGACTTGGTGGGCCGGCAATAGGCAACGGCCTGCCTTAGCCACTGGCTAATAGTCTTAGCAACCTGCCACCCATTCTGCCCTCAGTTTTAATGTGAAAGAGGTAGTGAAATGCATGCAATGGGAAGGATAAAATGTATGTCCTAAGGCAAGATCAGGCACTAATGTCGCATCAATAAATCTTGTGTTACCAATGAAATAATTTTTTATGCACACAAACACTTTTTGGGGTGACTCCTGATAATAATGATTTTGTGTACAAAAGCTTGCCTACCTCTCTTTTTCTCTCTCTCTCTCTATCTCCTCAAGGATACAGTTAATCCCTCCTGTGACAGTCGAGTCCCAGGAGAGAACACCTGCCATCCCTACCCCAAGTCTGCCACCTCACCATCCCCGGTCGCTCAATCTGTCATATGCGTATTCTGCCTTTCCGTCATAAATAAAAATAAAGAATGAAAATTGGCGAATGAACAGACAAATAAGTAAATAAAATAACGGAATGAGGTGGTGAAAATATTCTTACTACTATAAAATGTAATGTTCGTGACTTGAACACACCCCTATCATACGTAACATATTCATGTGTATATCCACACATATGCTCCTAATTTTTCACGCTCCACATCAGCCTCGTATATTATCATGAAAAAACATGTTTTTTTCCCCTCCCCTCCTCCATTCTCCGTATACGGTCTCTGCCACCAGACGGCACCACTGTACAGTGGTATTGGCTTATCTGTTTATTTTAGCTATCCCTCAAAACACCAACAGCTGCTCTAGTTTTCTCTGACGCAACCAGCCATATAGATGCCATATGTCAAAACCCTCGTCATCTTGTAAGTATAATTATGTAATAATCATAAACTTTAGGGGGGGAAAATATTCTTAGTGGCTGCACAAAAATGAGGCAAATACCTTGATGTACATTTTATGCTGTTTTGCTACAGCAAGATTTATGGCCAAAAATTCGCAATCACATGATTTTTTCCCACTCCAGTTCCCGCGGTTTACGGGTTAACGAATTACATCGGGTGCATTTAGCCAATGAGTATAAAATAACGCCATAGGTTGCTGCAGTGCAGAACTTACCTTTCTTGGCACTTAGGCAGAGAAAGGTAATGGCAGACAGGGAAAAGATAGTGTGGTATGAACGTTGAAATGATCGTTCGTTCGTTCAAAGATTTCTGCACCTATAGTGCAGGCCGGGTGCTGGCTGATTAAAAAACAGTAAGGAGGAAGACAGGGCCTGGGGACTGCCCAGCACACACACCCTGTCTTCTGGCTGGCTTTGTGGTGTGTGTGAAATGATAGTGATGTTGAAACTGTTTTACGTCGAAGTACTGGTGTTGATGTGGAAAGTCCTTAGACTATCCATGCCATGAAACGGAATGTCCAGATTGATAAAGGCAAGAAGAAACATGGAAATATCTATAAGGGAGTGTGAATAGAAGAGAACAGAACATGAAGAGAACGACTGGAGATGAATGGGCACCTTTTAGTGGCCTCATTCATGCAGGGATGCTGGGGAAGAATCTTCCCACCCCCAACCCCAGTAATGTTACAGAATTAGCAACAAAATATATTTCTTACTTGTGAAATGTAACGCCATCTCTCTTTGATGAATTCCTGTGCCCATTTTTGTATACGTAAGCTGCACAGTGGACCATGGAACTATATTTTCCGGAATCATCAGCTGCTTTCAAACCCCCCCAGAGCAGATCAGTACAAAAATGCGGGCATCAGGTGTGGTGTAACATGGCTGCCGCTACACCAGCGCCGCCCTGGCGGCGGCTACATAAATTACACTGTGTTACCTATGAGAAAACCACTCTATATTATAGAGCTCAGTGATGCTAGTGTACATAGTTTCAACGCACGCACCTCGCCTGGCGACACACACGCATTATACATACACGTAGATTATACACGATATATATATACATTCTTACACACATAACAAATATATTGTCACGAATTTTCTACATCGTGAAATTATGTATCGTAAATTGTGACATCGATTGATTTTGCGGGAGCGACAAATAGTTCTGAAATGCATGAAATTTCGCTGTCTCTTAACCGTCCACTTCTGTACTCATATTTGCATCAAGTTGTCAAAACTTTCGTCATTCTTTCGCGAGTGACTGTCTTTATGTACAGACAGTGCATTCCTCTGAGCAATAATTTCTGAATTGTCATGTCTTTGAACTTGCCTCCCTGGCCGTTATTTGGCCACGCCTCTTTCACACGTCCCTTATGTTGGACATTCAAACACAGTCAGTCATCCTTTAGCAGTCACGAAGAGCGGGTTGCTTTACCCAGTGCGGATAGATTTGAAAATCCTGCAGTATCGGCGTTTTCCCAAATCTTCCACCAACTTGGTGATCGACTAGAGCAGCGACGGTCTCATCTTTACTGACTAGTATTTCTTTTTTGTTTTTCCAATGCTTAAGGCTATTTAGCTATTTGTCTGAGTACTTGAGTGAGTGCATTTCCCTTTCTTTGATTTTGAGTAGATTCATGTAACGTAAATTTATTTTCTTGTAATTAATAAATTTACAGATCGTTTTCTTGAGCTTTTTTAAATGTAACAGTCGTGTTTGATTTCCCCACATATTTAGTACACTTTTGCTACTCCGAGTTAGCACAACTCTTTATAATAATCATGACTGGTAGTTAGGCCAGCTTTTGGTATTAATTCTTAAATCCGTTGTGCTAGCTAGGAGTTTGGCTCAGCCAAGATCCTGTTTATTATTATTATTATTATTATTATTTGAATGTTAAGGGGAGAAACTAACTTTCTCAGAGGCCAACAGTACAGTAAGAGAGCCTTCTTGAGCATTTAGTCTCTGCTGTGTACTGTTGAGAAAGTTTATAAATTCTCTACTCTAGAGAATTTGCGAAGTAAGCCAGCATAAAAGTGAAATGGCTACTTGATTTCACGAGTTGATTCTCTCTTGATAATCGACTCAATAGTATTCCTAGCATTCAAAGCCACATTTTCAATTTTCCCCTTGACATCTGACGACCTCATTCCAGGATATAAACTCCTAGCTTGAAATTATTACCTAAATCACTCACACAGTCTTATAAGTTAGGTAGACTGCTGCACACCAGCCAGCATATCAGTCTCAGTCTTTAGTTACTTTCAATCTGAGCATCATGGAAACCAGTACATACCTACAGGAAGCCAAGGATATGGGGCTTACTAACCCTCAGGAAATTAGAGATTATGTCCTGTCGCACTGCAATTACGAGCACCAACGCGAGAATGCCACCCGTGAAGAGCGGAAAATTAAGCATGAGGAACGAGAGAGAGAATGTGGACACGAGCATGCCGAGCACGAGGAACGTGAGAAACAACGTGAATAAGAGGAACGTCAGAAAGAGCGTGAGCGCAAGGAACGCGAGAAAGAGCGTGAGAGCAAGGAACGCGAGAAGGAGCGTGAGCGTTAGGAACGATAGCGAGAACGTGAACACGAGCGCGCAAAGCGTGAGGCACGTGACAGACACGAGCTTGAAGTGATGAAGCTGAAGCAAGACTCCTTGGCTTCAGGCACATCGGGTGCAGCTAACCCAAGCTCCACTAGGGCTCTCCCAGCACCTGTTCTAGCAACTCCATGTCTCAAGCTTCTTTCTTACAAGGAAGGCAAGCGAATCGAGCCAATTATAGCTCGTTTCGAAGACATGGCACGGCTGTACGATCTGGATGAGGCAGCTAAGCGGCTTCAGTTCCTTAGCCTGTTTGAGGGCCCTGCCCTTGACATTCTCAACAGAATTTGCGGAGATAATCTCACGTACGAGATGATGAAGACCGCACTTATCAAAGCATACGGTCTTACCGTTGATGACGCTAGGAATCAGTTTGTGAAGGTGCGTCTCCAGGAAAAGGAGACAGCTGTACAGTTCCTTGACCGTCTCATGGCATACTTAGACGAATGGATGGAGAAGGACGAGACTCCTAGCACGCGAGAGGGAATAATCGACCTTGTGCTGAGCACACAGCTGGATAAGTCGTGGCCTGCTGAGCTTATGGCCCAGCTCAAGATGTGCAAAGTGAAGGATGCAAACCAAATGGTGAAAAAGGCTGATGCTCTCTTTACTGCGTACGGGTACCAAACTCGTAGGCAACAGCCATGGAATAAGAAAGATAGTGCTAAGTCTGGTAAGCAATCGCAGACTGAACCCCGGCATCAGGTCATTCTCAGAATAATGGCCAAGGTCCAAACAAACCGCAGAAGGGCCAGGGGCAGAATACACATAAACCTGACTGGAAGAGGTACAGGCAGTACCCTAACCAGCAGCAGTATCCCGAACAGCAGCAGAACAAGGATATGCCACATAATCCTCAGTCAGGACAACCAGCTTTAGTGTTTTGGAGGCAGGAGGCAAACGTAGCCTTTATTCCTGGACAAGCGCACGATGGTGCTGTCCCCACCAGCACAGGTACTTCCCCACAGCTCGCTAGTCCCCCTCAGATGGTGAACCCTCCTCCACAGGTGGTCAACTCTCCAGCCCCTCAGATGGTGAGCAATACCCCACAGGCATATAGTTCTCAGGGCGCTAGGTTCGCCGCGTCGTACGTTACACAGTCTCACCAATGACTGGCTACTGCCTCCTCAGACCCACCCACTGGCAACAGTGCCTTTCTTGTTCAGCCAGGGTTTGTGGGAGGTGTTTCTGTAAATGTTCTGAGGGACAATGGTTCCTCATGTTGCTCCATCAAGCAGAGTCTAGTTCGGCCCGAGGAGTACACAGGTAGGCACACCCAAGTTAGACTTATTGATGGATCAGTGAGATTGTTCCCTGAGGCACGTATCCAGGTAGCATCTCCCTTTTACACAGGTACGACAGTTGCAGTTGTCATGCCAGAACCTTTGTTTGACCTTATTATAGGTAACATACCATGCGTCAAAAACAGTTGTGCCGTAGACGTTGCTACACAGACTTCGGCTGCTGCAGTAACACGAGCCATGGCCAAGGCTCCGAACCGTGTCACCCCGCTGACAATTGCAATGCCACAAGATCTGATATGCAGTCAAGACGTTGTCCAAGAACAACAGTCTGACCCGACACTTGCCACAGTGCATAGGAAACTGGAGGGTAATGTGATGAAGTATTCGCAGGGTGGTCAAGCCAGGTTCCTTCGTAAGCGAGGATGGCTCTACCGTGAGTCACAGACACTTGAGGGTGAGGTTCGACTGCAGTTTGTCGTTCCCGCGAAGTACCGCCAAGAAGTATTAGAATGGGGTCATTGTTCAGTGTCAGGAGGTCATATGGGCAAAAAGAAAACCCAAGGCCGTATTTGTGCTGACTTTCTGGCCAGGAATGGGACAGGAAATAGATAGTTTCGTGCACTCCTGCAGTGCATATCAACATACCACCATTCAGGAACGTGTCCTTCCTGCGCCGTTTGAATCCACACCCATAATCTCTGAGTCATGTGAGAGAGAGGGCAGTGGTAATGTGGGTGCAGACCTGACGTCTCGCTCGTTGGCCCTATGGGACACAATATGTCTAGGGTCTGTACATACATATGTACCGTAGATTATAAGCGCATAGTCACGGCGATCCCAACCATGGACATCGATGACGAATGGCCAGTCGCAGCAATCCTAACCGGGCGATCCTAACCGTGGTCACCGACGACGAGCCCTTATTAGTCGTAAGTGTAGGGCTTGTACATACTGTATGTACCGTAGGTTAAGGGGGAAGTTCGAGACCCCTGCAGAGGCAATCTGAGGCTGTGTCTGAATTACCTTGTGGTGTGTCTTAAGCTGTGGGCCTCTCTGAGGATTCCCGGAGAATACACGAAATCCACATGAGTGTTCACACCCACGCAGGGTGTTAAAATGTGACCTGCCCAAGTTTGTATAGGGATTCTCGACTTACCTTTATTAAATATAAGTGCGTAGTCATGGCGATCCCAACCGAGGTCACCGATGACAAACAGGCAGTCGCTGTGATCCCAACCGTGGATGCCGACGACGAGCCCTTTGTTAGCTGTAAGTTTACCTAAAAGTGTGCAGTCTCGGCAATCCCAACTGAGGACACCGATGACAAATGGGCAGTTGCGGTAATCCCAACCGAGGACACCGAGGACGAGCCCTTTATCAGCCATAAGTATAGGTTATAAAGGGAAAGTATTAAAAAAATAATGGCGACCTCAAATGTATGAAACTTGCTGTCAATTGATTTTCAGCTAAAGTGTACTTTCTATTGTATATGGATTGACTGCTGGGTGGATGTAATTGTAATTTAATACAAATTATCACATTAACACTATTGATGCTCCACCTTGACTCATTCCACAGGTACAGTTGGTGGGTGAAGCAGTTATGATGTGCAGGTCCA
>JAGKTI010017734.1:0-18282 GCA_018397915.1 Birgus latro
GTACAGTATATATGGCTCCAAAACTGTAAGACTGTGACCTGTCCAGTTCAAAAGATCTCTCCCTTGCCAAAATTTATCGTCGGTTGGACCTATTCATGTACTTCTTCTTGTACCAGATGATATGCAGTGTAGGCGAATGCCACAGTAGTGAAGAGGTTAATAAAGGCTCTATCTATCCCCTCCAGGTCAAAAGGTATCTCGTAAGCTAAACAGAACTGTCTAGAAACAATAGTGAAAGCAAGAATATGTCATCTATAATCTACTCACTTTAACTAGGTGTAAAACTGCAGTCTTTCTGTCTTAAATGCTCACCTATAGCAAGAGATGAACACTATATTATGATGGTAGTCAGGTGAAAGTGCTATGGAAAGGATGTACAGCCACAGTATTGTCTTAAATGGCCATTAAGTTACGGGAAATAATTTGCAAAGGACGAAAATCTCTGCCCAGTTAAAGCTGTAATGATGTACGAGGTTAATGAAGGATCTATCTATTCCCTCCAGTTCACAAAGTTGCTCCTAGGTGGAATAAAAATGTCGGGTCACTGCAAGAACGAAAGAACTACAGAATATGTCACTGTACGGAAGTGGTTGTCAACAAGGCACTTCCTCCAGGTGAAGGTTAAGTGTGGCAGTTCTCCTACATGCCACACACACACACACACCTTTACATGTCACCCCATCAATTTAATGACATACTGTATTCGATTTGAATCACTAAAAGTTTTTGTTTGCCAAAATATAATGTAGTAGCAGCAGCAGCTTTAGTAGTAGTAGTAGTAGTAGTAGTAGTAGTAGTAGTAGTAGTAGATATAGCCCTGGGACCATCTGAATGTGTACTAGCTCCACTGCTGGCTCAGGTTACAATTTTTCTACAACCCATCATGTCCATTTTGAGGACTGGGGAGGGAGCAGAATACAAAATACCCGGGCAGCGGAGAACTCCAGTTATATCAGTGCCTCCACATGAAGGCATCCCTCTCCAACACCAAATAAAAAGTAAATTAGGCTAGTAAATTTGCAGCCACAAAGTTAATCATGGTTTTCTTTCCTTTCAGTGAAGATTGGAGTGTTTTATGTAATCTTCTACATTTTCCTGGCTGGGTTCTTTGCTGTGATGATGGCTGTGTTCTACCAGACCCTTGACACCAACACTCTCCCTAAGTACACTCCTGGCGGTGGTGGTTCCTTGCTGAGAAACCCAGGTAGGTAGGAGTCTGGTGTTGTAAAGTGGCCATATTGTACTTTATCAGACTGGTGTCTTGAAAATATTTGTAGTTTATATGATTTAGATTTTCTCCATAGTAAGTAAAGAATACCATAGCTGTACATTGTTTCCACTGCAATTCTTTGACAAGTACCATATTGTAGTGTTAATCTTAGTCAATATCTTAATACACAAAATGGAGAGATGGTAATTTTAAGCTGAGTAAGAGTAAAAAGAGTATAAGTTCTTGGTCCAACCCTGCACTAGAGTAGCAGTTGCAGAGATGTGAGTTATTGTCAGTTTTTCACCTGAAGGAACTGGGCCACTGACACAATGTGAATACAGAGTTATGGTTGCTTGAAATTTGATGCTTTGGTTATGAGGTGAAAACAAGTCTTATTTACTAAACAAGTCAGCCTTCCCATCTGACTACTGCACTGTACATGTGGCCATCACCAGACTGAAAAGGATTCCTTTAGGGATCATAGTCAGGTTAGGAGGAGGAGTGTTGTGGCATTGATGTGGATGTGATTGATAGCATAAGAGAAATGCTCTTGAGTTGGTTTGGCCATGTAGAGTGGATGGAGAATTGGACTGACTTGTCACTAGAAGATTGTATATAAGGTGGAAGGGGAGGGAGAGGTTAAGAATGAAATGGATGGATGGAGTGAAGATACATGAGAGGGGGGGATGGAAGTTGGGGGGATTGCAGCCAGATGACAGAGAACAGGGTGGCATGGAGGCAGTTTGTTTGTGGCCACCCCTAGGATTAAAGTAACTTTCTGTAGATACATAGACAGATAGAAAAAATGTGCTGTAGTGACTTGTAATGGGTTAAGTTGCCTCAAGCTCTACACCAAGTCCCCTTTTCCCACAGCTATGGGATTCCGGCCGCTCCCCAGACAAGAGAATGTGGAGTCGACGCTTATCTGGTACAAGAATGATAATGAGGAAGACATCAAGCATTGGGTCGAGTCACTCAATGAGTTTATTAAGCGTAAGTTATTTCTGTATTTTACTACTTCTGCTCTTCTAAACAGGATGGAGGTCAGTTAATTAAACATAAGTTATTTCTGCATTTTTACCCCAACTCTTCTAAACAGGATGGTGTCAAAGGCCTTTCATCTCAGTTCTAGTAAAGTGATGCCTAAACTCTGGATTCTGTTCACAGCAGCTTCATTTTTCTTACCTGAATCATACCCCATCTTAGGTTGGAAGAAAGGTCAGGATTATTATTATGGTGGTGGTTGTGGTGATGATTATGATGACGACAGTAACTAATATCCGTTTTTTTTTTTTTTTTGGCAACAGCTTACGAGGGAGTCAGCAAAGAAATCTCGGGCCAGCACATTACCCTGTGTACAGAAGACGACCCCCCTGGTCCTAATGAGGTGTGCCGATTCGATGACACTTGGTTGGAAGACAAGTGCCAGAAGAATGAGCAGTGGGGATATTCTCGTCAGTCCCCATGCATCCTCCTCAAGCTTAATAAGGTGAGCGAGAATCTCAGTATCCTCATTTTGTGTTGCCTTTTGTGTCATTGCCTGTTGTATTCCTTGGGCTGAAGGGATTAATAAGTTTGGAAAAAATTACAGTAGTATTAATTGCAACCCTCACCTAATCTGGACATGGACCCAGTGGACTGTCGGTTGAAGTTACCCTCCTCGTGCAGTCCACCATCCTCCGTTTGGAGGATATGGAGTTGATTGAGGGGCATTTGTATAATTGGGCAGCTCCACTATCTGTTCAAATTAGTACCATCATGTGAAGGTATCCCTCTCCAGCACCAGGAATTACAGACACACACACCCACAAGTAGTGAAACCCACAAAAAAAGTAAAACCCCTCTAAATGGTCCTCTCTAAAAGGTCCCCCACAGCCTTGATTTAATTATTGATTGCCTAAAACCCCCTTGTAGTGCCCTCATACATCACTGGAAGTTAGAATCTGCTTGTTTAAAGTGTATATACAGGTGGTATAACAATGCAGGGTGGTAAGTCATGTCTAATTACACCTTTAACTGTCTATCTATCTATTACCAGACGCCTTAATCCCGTAAGGGGTGGCCACTAACAAATCGCCTCCATGTCGCTCTGTCCCCCGCCATTTCACTGCCCTGCTTCCATCTCACACCCCTCTCTCTCATATACCTCTCCACTCCATCCCTCCATCTCATCTGTGACCTCCCCCTCCCTCTGCCCCCCTTCACCTCACTCACATACACTCTCCTCATCAGTCTCTCACTCTCCATCCTCTTTCCCCATCCCTCCATCTCATCCTTGGCCTCCACCTCACTCACATACACTCTCCTCATCAGTCTCTCACTCTCCATCCTCTTTACCTTTAACTGTAATTAATATGATACAGTATAGGCAATTTTTCATCCTTTTGCACCATGGCAGACTAAGACAGTACTACAGCCCTGCATCTTTCTATAATATTTCTTCACAACCAGCATCATACTGCAGTGTTAATTTTTTGTTATAATTAAGCATTCAGGATGGAGAGATGGCAGTTTTACACCTAGTTAAAGTGAAAGGGGTATAATGTATTTTGAGATGGTTTATTAACCATCATAACTGGATCTGCCAGCAGTGGAACTATGTTACCATAGCAGGGGAATATTGTACAATATTTAGTTATTTATTTACTGTTATTACTTTTTTTTTTTTTCACTATGGGCATACCCTTGATAAGACCTTCTTTGAGGCCTACCTCTCCTCCTGTATGCCACACACTTTCACATATCACCACTGTTTTACTTTTGCTCTCCTGTTCCCCAGATGATTCAGTGGGTGCCTGATGTTTATGAGTCATTGGATGAACTGCCAGCAAACATGCCTCAGTCCCTGAAGGACCATATTAAAGAACGCACAATCTCTGAAGGTGGAAAAATGCCTAAGGTAAGGTTTTTAGTTGGCCTAGGAATGTAAAGGTAGTACTGCAGTAGTGTTAAATTTGTGATAATAAATTGTTCCTCCAGTCTTGGTGACCAGTCACAAAGTCATTACACTTAGACAGGAAGTTTAACCATAAGTAAATAGTCAAAGTTAATACTGAGACTCTCAGTTTTATTAATTTTATTACACATTATGGATTGTATTTTTCCCAGTAGTTTCCAGTAAATGTTGGGAAGTAATTGGCAGGCTGGTTTTGGCACAGTCCATAGAAAACATCAGCTGTTCCGCAGCCAACCTCATTCTGGGGATTTGTTATGAGGAAGGGTGGTGCAGTTTGACTGGTTGAGAATCAAAAGTCAAGTGTAAGAGCAGTGGAAAATAAATACTTTAGGAATTTTATGAGGAATAGTGAACAGGATTTTTTTTAAATGTGAAGCAAGGAAATCTTTGGACAAACTACTGGTACTGTATAGGCATTAATGTTGACACAGTGTGTAATACGTTATAGGCATTACTATATATCATAGCACAAAATGTAACACTTGAACAATATGTAATGTTTGGTGTACAGGCGAGACATACACATCCTTTGGCCAGAATGCAGACACATCATGTATGGAAACACATACCAGGTGATCACATGGGATAACTGACGAAAGCCAGATATCTCAAATGATGGAAATGTACTAGACACTACACATATATACACACATGCACACAGATGTTACCCAGCCAGTATATACAGGTATTCCCAGAAATCAGAGATGAGAGTGAGAGAGCTAGAGAAGGCAGAAGGGGACTGAAGAGACAAGAGAAGAAAACGTAGGAGATAGGGTAGAGTAGGAGGTTGGCTGTCATGCTGACAGTACGTGGGTCATGTCACCCTGTCCATCACACGAACGATATAACTGTGTCACTATAAACCCCATAACCTGAGAGAGTCTTTACATCACCTTCACTTACAGTACAGTCTCCACGCTGTCCAACGCCTCACGACTTCATATTGGTAACAGCAGTCATTAGTGGTGACAAGAGTTGCCTCGCCAATCTACAACTACAATGCCAACTCCTAGCTATAACTATATATCTGTGTTTGAGAGCAGCAGAAATCAGTGATACTCTATGATACTGAAATCCGTGGCAATGATTCTCTACAATACCCACTTATTACCTAGCTACCTCCCCACCTACCAATCTACCCTGTTAACAAAACAAAAGCCTAAGCATATTTCTTGAGGACAAGAGGAGGGACCCCATCAGGCCCATATGCCTAGTTAGTATTGAGGCCAGTGATAGCAGAAAATACATCTTTTGCAGAAATTTTAATGTCAGCCAAGAGAAAGTCAGAGGGGAGAAGTGTTTGAGGAACAGCACCGGAATCGTCGAAGGTGGAATTGGAGGAGAAAGTCTGTGTGAAGAGTTCTGCTTTATCAGTAGAGGAAACAGCTACTCTAAAAGTTGCACCACACAGAAGATTTGAGTGTCAAGTGTGGGTAAAAATTCAGCTGACAAAGAGTACATTAATTTTATCACCTGATGTTAGATGATTTTGTTGAGCAGAAAGTGAGTCATAGGAATCAAGAGAGTTAAGTTGGATGAAATGTAACCAAATAATGGGGTTTATGCATTCTATTGTCTGTTATCAGATGATTTTATTGAGCAGAGAATGGATAGATGGGGGCACCTGTCATCCACTCACTCAAAGTAGGGGTGCCTTATGATCTTTATACTGAGTGACAAGCCAAATGGCTTCCTGTACCCAGGAAACAATTTACTACACTGGGTGGTAACCATGTAACCCGGGTTTTTAACTGGGTTAAGTGTCCCCCAGATTCCTCTGTCTAAAATCACTTAATCATGGCAAATGTTTCTGAGAGCCTTGGAGGGCCCAATACCTGCCCAGGGCCCCAACCAGATGGGCAGATTCTCATGGCCATGTGAAATGTGAGAGGTGTGAATGAGAAGAACATGAAGGTGGAAGTGGTGAATGTGTTCAAGAGTGCGAGATATGTCGTGATGGCATTGTGTGAAACAAAGATGAAAGGGTGTGAAGTGGAGGAATGAGAGGGTGTAAATTGTGTAAGGTCTGGCGTGAATGGGCGAGGAAGATGCAAGGAAGGAGTTGCTTTGTTGAAGAATGAAGTGTGGCAGAGTGGAATGAGAGCTTACAAATGTGTCTGCTCAAGATGTATGTATGTCAGGTTCAAGTTTGAGAAGGTGAAAGTGGCAGTGATTGTAACGAATGCATTGTGTGAGGACAGGAGTGAGAGAGAGAAAGACAGATTTTGGGATGAGCTGGATGAAGTAGTGGGAGAAATGCCCAGGAGCTATAAAGTGATCATAATGGGTGATGTGAATGGAAGAGTAGGCACTGGTCCTGAGGATGACATAATGGGTTGTAATGGTGTACCTGGAGAAAATGATAATGGGAAGTGACTGAAAGATACTGTATGTATCAGAAAAGGAGGTTGTTCATTTGTAACTTGTATTTCAAGCACAAAGATGCACATAAATATACATGGTATAGAGGGAACAGGGATTGTGTTGAAAGGAGCCTGATTGATTACATGATCATAGAGAGGTCAATGCTGGGAATAGTTGCTGATGTGAGGGCTGTGAGAAGGCGATGTGGAGGTCTGTGAGATCATATGATTGTGGTATGCAAGATCAAGCTGAGAGGAGTGAGGTGGACTGGGAGAGCGAGGAGCAGTCAGGGAGAAGGACTGAAAGTTGAGAAGCTGGGGATCAAAGAAATGGCAGGTGAATACAGGACCAAAGTAGGGGAGGAGTTAGAATTAATTGGAATAAAATGGATCTGGACAGCCTGTGGAATGCATATAGGGATTGCTTAGTTAGGAATGCTAAAGTGGTGTGTGGTGTGGCAGGAGTAACAACAAAGAAGGAAGGTACAGCATGGTGGGATGAAGAGGTTAAGAGAGCAGTGGAGGAAAAGAGGAAGAAGTGGCTAGAGTGGTTACAGGACAGGGGCTCAGTTGAAATATGAACTGAATATATTGAGAGCAAGAAGCACGTAAAGTGACTAGCGAAGTGGAAAAGGAGGAGGTAAATGATGATCTAGGAAGAAAAAGGAGTGCAAATTACACTGAAAATAGGAAGTTATTCTGGAAAGAGGTGCAAAAATGTAGAAGGGACAGCAGAAAGAAATGTAAATTGTGTGACGGATGTAAGTGGTAGATCATTAACCCATGGGGATGAAGTAAGGACCAGATGGAAAGGATATTTTGAAAGCCTGATGAATGGGAATATAGATAGCAGAGCCACAGTAAACATGATTGGTTTTGGGGGTGTGCAGAGAAGGAATGCAGTGCCAGGAAACATGGCACTCTCATAGGTGAAGAACGCATCGAAGCAGCTGAAAAATGGGAAAGCAGCTGGGGGTCGATGAGGTCTATGCAGAGATGATTAAGTGTAGTGGAGAGAATGGAATGAAGTGCTTGTTGAGATATGCAAGAAGGCATGGATGAGTGAAACTGTGCCAGCAGAGTGGAAAAAGGCTGTGATTGTACCTCTGTATGAAAATAAAGGTGAGCAAAGTGAGTGCAAAAATTATCATGGCATAAGTTTATTGACTGTGGTAGGGAAGGTATATGGAAGAATTATTATAAAGAAAGTAAGAGAGATATCAGAAGCCTTAGTGAGTGATGAACAGGGTGGCTTTAGGAGTGGCAGACGATGTGTGGATCAGATATTTGCAGTGAGACAGGTAGTGAAGAAGACTTGTGTGATGGACCATAAGGTGTTTATGGCATTCATGGATCTGGAAAAAGCATGTGACAAAGTAGACAGAGAAGGATTGTGGAAGGTTTTGCACATGTACGGTGTAGATGGTAAGCTGGTAGGTTCTGTCAGAAGTTTTTATGATGGTAGTGAGGCATGTGTAAGGGTAAATGGACATCTAAGTGAATGGTTCACGATCAGTGTAGTGTGCGACAAGGTTGTGTGATGCCCTCATGGTTTTTCAATATATATATTTGGTTGGGATGATGAGAAGAGTAAAAACACGAGTAATGGAAAGAGGGAAGGCATTGGTAATGAATGGTGATGGATAGAATATCTCAAATTTGTTATATGCTGATGATGCAGTACTGCTTGCAAATGCTGGACAAGAACTTGGTAGACTAGTGCTGAGTTTTTCTGATGCCTGTGAGCATCTGGCCTTGAGAGTAAATGTAGAAAAGAGTAAAGTGATGGTTACTGAGAGAGGAGGTAACTCCCAGGGTGATGTTACTGTGAATGGAGAGCGACTGGAATTGGTGAGAGAGTTCAAGTAGCTGGGTACAGTGATAGGAAAGAGAGGAAAATGTGGAAAAGAAGTAGAAAGTACAGTGGCACAAGGAAGGAAAGTAGCTGGTGTTATGAAGGCTGTGATAAGAAACAGAGGCTTGTGTGTTCCAGCTGCACAAGGCTTGCATGAAGGAGTGTTAGTGCCAACTTTAACATGTGGATATGAGACTATGGTGTGGCATGAAAATGAAAAGTTAAGAGTGAGAGCAGTGGAGATTGGACTGCTTAGGAATGTATGTGGAGTACAGAGAGTGGGTAGGATATGAAATAATGTGATTCGTGAAAGATGCGGAGTGAGGAAGTCTGTGGACGCCAGAATCGAAGAGAAAGCACTGAGATGGTATGGTCATGTGGAGAGAATGGATAACAATGGAGTGGTGAAAAGGGTATATCTGAACGAATTTGAAGGAGGGAGGAGGCAAGGTGGACCAAGGAGAAGGTGGAGGGATGTGGTGGATGAGTGTGTGGGGAAGAGAGATATGGAAGTCGGTGAGGCGTGGGGACTGACAAGAGATCGAGCTGGCTGGATGAATGTTGTGAGAAGAAGTGCATGATTGGTGAATTGGCACCCATTTTTAACGTGACAGCATTTGGATTGACTCTCAGATATGTTTATGTAAAGCTACAGAATGTGGTGACTGTTTTTGGCGTATCAGACAGAGTCAGAATTCCTGGGGCTTGAATGGCCCATTGAATTGGGCAAACTTAGGCTGTCTGGATATTGCTACTCCTCACCCTGCCCTAGAACGGGAAAGGAAGTCCGGACAATTATGATAATGATGACGAGAATGGGTTATAGGGGCCTGAGAGTTGCAGCGGGTAAACTGCTGTAAAAGTAAAAATTTTTCCTTAACAGATGATCTGGGTGTCATGTGAAGGTGAGAATCCTGCTGATAAGGAGTACATTGGCCCCATCAAATACTCTCCCTGGCGTGGATTCCCATCGTACTTCTTCCCATACATGAATGTCCCGGGATATCTTTCCCCAATTGTGGCTGTACAGTTTGATCATCCCATGGGTAAGCATTTATAGTATTAATCATCCACTCACATGATGTAAATTTGTGCTGCCTCTAGGTGACTACTGTAAGTAATAAGCCAAATTGTGTCTTGTAGTTCAGGAAACCATTTACAACATTTGTTGGTAACCATATAACCAGATGGACAGCTTGTGGTATGGCAGGTTAGGTGCACCAGACTGATGCTACCCATTCTTGTTTACCTTGGAGGGGTGGTTGGGTTGGGTTGCTCACATGATGCCACCTTGGCATCTGTGACTTCATTTTACCCAACAGTTTCCAGCACTACTGGGATGTAATTGTCACTCTGGCCTTGTGTACTTAGACCGAGTAGCCCACCCCCAAAGTCCCTATGCTCTTGATGGGGCCAAATAGGCCCCATATAGGCCTTAACATATATCATCCATTTGTAAATTGCTCCATCAGGAGTGTATGACTGTGGTTAGTTATAACAGAGAATGTCAGTATTTGATGAAAGATTGAAAGTTCTCTTTAGTTCTGCACACTACGTGTCTAAGTAATCAGACATTTTAAATTAAAAATGTGCAGGTGGTTATACCTGTGATATGGAGTCAAGATTCCAGGGTCTTGTAAAATTAATGAGTGTTGCTTATTTAACTGGGCATGCTGTTACTAATTCTCCCTCTATCATGATTTCCTCTTTCCTGGCTTTGTGAGCCCTGCTGCATCCCATCCTTAGGTGGGAAAAAAAGATCAGGATGATGATGACAGTGTTTCTGCTGCTACTACTACTGTTGTAAGATGAGTAATTTTAAATATTTTTCCACAGCCAATGTATTGATTAATGTGGAGTGCCGTGCGTGGGCCAAGAACATCGTCCATGATCGCCAGAACCGCCTTGGCCTTGTCCACTTCGAGCTGCTCAAGGATTAAGGGGGCTATATTTATTACACTTAGCGCCAGGCATTCCTCTGCCCTTAGGAACGAATACTGTGAAGAACACTGTACACTGTTTTGCCAGTTTACTGGTGATGGTGATAGCTTTTGTGCAGATAAGGGCTTCTCCACGCTGAGGCCTTATTGGACATATGCTGATGCAGATTTGTCTGATCTTGTAGGTCTGAATAAAAGTGGATGAACATTCCATTCCTGAGGCCTTAAGTGGACATATTCTGAGGGAAATTTGTCTGTATAAGTCTGAATAAAAGCAGGAAAAAAACTATTTTGTCAAACCAGGTTGTGGATATTCCATGTCTTACTGTGAACATTTTGTCTGGTACAGTGGTTAGAAGTGGAATGTCTTAAATATGATGTGGTGAAATGGGGTGCTGATCTTCCAGTTTTTATCCTGATACACAGTAGGATGGATTTCCATCAGAAAATGTTTGAGTCCTTGGTTTGGAGAGGTCCTTAGAATGCTTGCTGTCTAGTGTGTGTCTGTTATAGTCAGTAGTGTGCAAAAATTTGACCTTTAACAATGTTCTCAAGTTAGACTCTTTGATGGTCATAAGGTTTGTATAGATTCATTTTGCTAATTAGTACTCATGCATTGCGTTCGCCAACTGAGGTGAGTGAATGTCTGGCACAAAGTCTTAAATTATGCACTAATTCCCCCTCATCCACCATTACTATTGGGGTTCAGAGCATGATGCTGAGAAAACCAAAAGTGTTATGGCTCTTATTTTTTGACATCTTTCATATTAACAAATTAATATATAAATATGTTGTGAATAAGAGTTATTTTAGATGTGTAACATACTGTGAATGGTCCTGAATTAAAATTATGTCCAAATTATTCAGCAGATAAGATGTTTTAATACTGTATTGTGATTGGCTTTTATCATGTTGTGATGTAAGACACTGTGTGATGATACAGCAAGGGACTCGTATTTTAACCTTTCAGTCCGGTGACGTATTTTGTATTTTATTTCTGCTATTTCCAGACAGTTGTTCATTGTAGGGGAGACATTAAGAACTGGAGGGGTGAACTACTGCATTCACTGCCCTGTTCAGTATAAAGATCTTAACAAAATTAAGAAAATATGTCAGAGATGGCAGGAACAGAATAAAAATACATCACCAGATTGCAGGGATTAAGGAATTGTTATGGTTATTGTGTATTTCTTGTGTAAATGTTGCGAGTAATCCTGCTGTGAGTGTTCTGACGTAGAGTAAAGCTAGTAGTCCTGTTGCAATTCCTCCGTTTTATGATTTTTTTTGTAAATAGTCCTATATGCAGAAGATATATTTCATGCAGTCAGTTATATGATAAACCAGACCTTCAACACGGTAACTGGTGGTGGTGGGGTGGTGTTTTGGCAGCTTAGCATGGTTACTACGGTATTTAGTCCTTTCCTGATTAAAATTACACGCAGCCATGACTTAACTCCCTTTCACACTTACTCGTACTCCTGCATTTGTAACTTCATAGCTTGTAATTATAGTCCATTCCAAATTAGAATTATAGTTACAGGTGATGGTTATAGTGAAGAAGTATGGACAGGTATGGAAGGATGAGAGTTGTGGTTGGGTGTAATTTCTAATATGGAATGGACTGTACTCACTGGAGATCTCTGTATAAGAGACTGGACTACTCTGTTTTTAGTTCTAGATTCACAAGTCTTGCTAAGCTTTTGCAGTATTGTTAAGTGCAGTTGTCTGGAAATGACTGACCAGTTTTGCCCAATATCCTGTAGCAGTTATATGTAAAAAAAATTGTGATATTTTGGAACAAGGTCCCCTCTTCTTGAGGACTGTGTAGTTAACATATATCTAGAGCCAAAATGACTGACCTGTCCAGTTTGGTGTACTAAAGTTTTTTTTTTCTTTTGCCATGCTACAGATTCATGCATTTAGATGGATGTAAATAAAGTAACTAGAATGTTGAGCTATGTGTCTCCCCAAGTCACCAGTGTTGGAGGTCAGGTCACCATAGGTGGAAATTCAAACCTGGAAAACTAGATTTTCCACAATTGTTCTGTTGAGCAATAAAGATCTTAACACCAACTGTTATATTTCATCTAAAAATAATCCTGGGTTGTGGGATCTCCCAAAGGATTCCCTAAGCTTTGGATCTGGTGTAAAAGTTATATTTCAGGAGTAGCTGGGGTTTATTGCTCTCTTAAAATCACTTGGATGAGCTACTGGCCACTCTCTCCTGTCTTGCCTAAGTAGCCTTGCCTCTGGCCTCTTATGTTCCTATATTTGATTTGTTCTCATTTAATGGAACCTAGCCACTTACAACTTCAGTGATGTCATAGTTGCTTGAAATTTGGTGAGCCTTTGAGATGAGGTAGGAATGGATCTCCTTGGTTACAGGTCAAATCAATCCTACTGTCTCACAGACCTACACTTGGCTATTAACTGGTATGAAGAAAGTTCAGGGATCATTGTTACAGTGCATTCACTAACCTGATGAAGATCACCAACTCTTTTCACCACAGTTTACGGCCAAACGTTGTCGGACTGAAAGCAGAATCTGACTATAGTAGTAACCAAAAAGACTCTTTCCTACCTCACGAGCTCAGTGAATTTCCCACAATCGTGATTTAGTATTCAATTTGTGAGAGTAGCCCGGTCCTATCAGATGGACAAATCAAGTAAATGAAAGACATGGTGTAAGTAATTACCATCAGTTATTGACTCTAGAATAATAGTGATGGTGAAACGATGTTCTCATGGCCTCTCTTCTATAATTCTTAACCACCCAGATTTTCATCTTTGTGCAGGTTATATTTATAGCTCAGTGGCAGGAAAAATTCAGTGTTAAAGTTTTACATGTACAGTATTCCATAACATATATTTGTGACGAACATCATATTGTTAATCTTTTGCTAAACTCGGCATTCAAAATGGAGACTTGGCAATTTGAGGTCACTTGAGGTAATGAATAATGCCTATCGCATTTTGTTTCAGTTACTGTCAGATAATTTTATTCAGCTGAATGATGATAGGAACATGCAAGTGTTGATACTGGTACAGTTAATGCTCTCATGGTCGGGAGAAAATGTAATTCAGATTGAAATAGGTTTCCAGTACGGAGGAGTGCATGATAAGTCTCTCTCTCAAGGCTAGGCGTCAGAACGACTCTGAGAAGTAATAGGAAGCTACGTGTGGAAAAGTGTACCTATGAGATGGAGGCAGGATTCCTGGGTTTTGAATAGTGAATGAATGGGTGTGTTGCCTGTATGTCACTAGTTATGCCACTGAATTGTTCTCCGAACGAGTTTTTTTTTTTTTCCCCTATCTGAACCGACTTCCAAGTAAGAAAAAGATGTGAGGTGATGATGAATCGACATATACTTTTCATCTTGGTACAATATGATATAGATATTGCATAAATAATAATTTTAGATTCTATAGCCGATACACAGCGAAAAACAGCAATGTGCATTTAATATTTATATGCTGAACTCTTTAACTTGGCTTAAAATTGCTTTCTCTCCTCGAATGCTGAGTTGTAACAGTAGATAAACATAAGTATGATGCTAGTCCCGAAGAAGCGCTATGGAAGGGATGTTGAGCCACATCATTTAGTTTTTTTCTCTGACAGCCATGCGAAATAATTAACTTCATAAATAACTCGCTTGGCGTTATTCGGTGTTGAGGGGACAGCCCAGTCTGCTGGTGCGGCGTAAATGTGGCAGTGGAAGCAGGAAAGTAATAAACGATGAAGGTCATACTGATAACACTGCTCCGTCTTAGCAAAACACGAAAATCGCCCGCGGGATTGAGGAGTAGCCTAATATAAGGATCACCCTGTATGTTAAATATTTACTGGTCTCGAAATTTATTATAAGAAAATAATTATAATCTGGAAACTGGGAACCAAGTTTCATCCCGACTTGGACGGAAGAATCGTACAATAATGTGGGTATAATTACTGACGCCTGGTGGTTTAGTGGGTTAAGGTGCTCTAACCGGATTGAACCTGCAAAGGTTTATTCATAGCCAAGCCGAGGGGGTTGGTGGAATTTATTGATCACTTAGCGCCAGTCAGGACTCAAGTCCGTGAGGCTGGTCACCCCTCACCATAAGTGTCAGGATAGAATAGCCTAGCCCCAGGCTCCTATGCTCCTGATGGTGCAAAAAAGGATTGGATGATAGAGATGGGCATAAGTATCCTTCAGTTTGAATAGTTCACGGCTTTGCGACATCAAGACGTTTATGCTTATGTTGTCCACGGCAAGCACTGTAACATGTGCACTAGCGTTACTAATAATAAATGAAATTCTGAACAATCAACAAAAAGAAAAAAATATATGCTTGTTACATTTTCTGGCGACAGTGTTACAGGTCGATACATGACCAATAATAAATGAAATTCTGAACAATCAATAGAAAATGTATCTAGTTGCTTTTCCCGGCGATAGATGGCTCGGCCTGGCACTGAGCAGCTGCAGGAGAATTGGGAGTGGTGTTTATGGGGGGAAGGGGTTGAGTCTCCCCTTCGGACGAACCTGCTAAGTTAGAGCGTTTTCCGCTAGATCTAAAGATAGTCACTTCTTCCTACCGTTTAGTGTATATAAAATCTATTGATATTTTAGATACTTTTGCTGAATTTTAGCATCATTATACTTTTGCCGGCAATAGTCTGGGCTCTTTTGTGTATGTGTGTTTAGCAATGTAGTAGCAATTTTTGAGAAAATTTAGCAAAATTTCTCCGTTTGGTTTTGACAACTCTGTGGAGATGCCGATTTGGCGTTTTCGGCGCCAGATATAGACATTCACATTAATCTAGCACAAAATCTTGATCAACCATAGTATGAAATCTAGCTGTATTAAAAACATATATAACTATCTGGCGGTATTCAGATGACATTTGCCATTTTCTTCAGCCGTTTTTAGTTTTGTATACCTAGCGAGATTCTGGCGCTGCAATCTTGCAGTCCCCGGGTTCATCTTAGGCTCCCTAGTATCAAATTTCATCAACAACAACATCAAATATAACAGAATTGTCGATCTTTCCAATCTTTTAGTAGTATTTTGGAGACATTTCTTATTTTTGGAATCTCGTGTAAATATAGCGAGATTCTTGCTCAATTTAGTGCCTCTGATCTGGCAACTCTACTCTCCAGGCAGCCTTCCTCTCAGTCGCCCAGCGCACTCTTCGGTGTTGAGAGGTAGATTGTTCTCTGATCATGAATATTGTGTTGTGAGGGTTGGTGTTTCAAGCCATGGCTAATCCCACGATGAACGGTCACAGCAGCCCACAGAAGAGGGTGTACAAGGTGGTACTGACGGGAGGTAAGTACGAAATTAGCGAGACGATTTTGCTATTTTCCTGTATCAGAGGGAAGAAATTTTAGCCTACTGTTGTGTAGTTGCGGCAGCTCAACGTTTAGTTTCCTTGGATGATGAGTGGAAAACAAGGACTCACGTTTATCCAGAGAGGTGGGGGAATCTCTACGTTATTTTTAGCCGCGTGGACGCGTCGGGTGGAGCAAAGACGCCCTTGAATCGTGAATACTCCTCCGAACGTGGTTTGTCGATATGAGTGGCGAGTGACAACGTTAGGCATGGGGAAGGTGTATGTGGAGGTATGTGCAGCAATATCGTCAGATTTGGCTATATCCAGTTTGTATCGTGTCTAATTTGGCTGTATCCCATCTAATGTGGCAGTCTTCTTATTAGGCTATATCTCTTCATATTAGGGTGTATATCTTCTTATTAAGCAGTATATTCTAATTTTGCAATGAGACCGTCTAACGGTAAGGTGTGTGCATGTGGAAATCAGTGCAGTAGTATTTTCTGATCGGACTGTATCCAGTTTGAGTTCACCCTTTAAATTTGGCTGTAACCAGTATGTACCGTTCAATTATGCAGCTGCTTCTGATCTTGCACTTTGAGCGTACGGAGTGGTGTGTGCAGGGACCTTATCACTGCAGCTGTATACGTTTGATTTCGGATGTATCCAGTTTGCCTGTGTCGCGTCTGATGTGGTTGAATTTTCCCATTTTGGTAGTGAAAACGTTGGGTAAGGTGAAGGTGTGTGGATTTGCATATGGCTGAGATCATAATACAGCTGTATCACTAGGCTGTATCTTTTCTAACTTGGCCGTATTATCAAACTTTGCTGTGCCTCTTGTAATTTGGCATGTCTCCTAATATGGCTGTATCTTCTAACTTGGCCGTTATCTCCTCAAATTTGGCTATATCTCTTCATACTTTCTCTAATTTGGCTATACCTCATCTAACTTGGCTATATCTCTTCTAATTTGGCCATATCTCTTCTGACTTGGCTGTATCTCTTGTAATTTGGCTGTATCTCTTGTAATGTGGCAATATCTCTTCAAATGCGGCAATCTCTCTTCTAATGTGGCTATATCTTCTGATTTGGCTATATCTCTTCTAATGTGGCTATATCTCTTCTAATTTGGCTAAATCTCTTCTAATTTGTATAAAATCTCGTAATTTGGCTGTACCTCGTCTAATTTGGCCATATTTCCTCTAATTTGGCAATCATATTTAGTTATATCACGCAAATTGGATGTATCTCCTTTAATATGGCAGTTTTTCATTTAATTTTGTTGCATTTCATGAAATTTGTTAGTGAGACCGTTTAGAGTGGTGATAGTATGTTCGAGTTGAACAGTGCAAATGTATAAATCTCCTTTTTCTTCATCCTTTTCTTCTTCTTCTTCATATTATTATTATTATTATTATTATTATTATTATTATTATTATTGCCACAAGAGCATAGGCGCCTAATGCTGGGTTACCTTGTACTGAAGGGGTAACTGAAGGCTAAGTTTATCCCTCTGTCTATCTGTCTGTTGATCTACCTCTGTCTATCTGTCTCTTACCAGACGCCTTAATGCAGTAAGGGGTGGCCACAAACGGATCGCCTCCATGTCGCCCCTATCTCACGGAATCACCACTCCATCACCTCATCTCATCCATTGGCTCCCCCTCCTCTCCCCCTCCACCCCGTTCACATTTACTCTTCTAGTCAGTCTCTCATTCTGTCCTGTAACTGCCATCTTAAATTCAAAAATATAAGCTTCGTAAAATTATCCGGAGAGAACAGGATAAATACACTACGTCATTGAGCTGAAGGGGTTAAGAGCTGCATATTAAGTGGCATAGGACGTCTCGCAACACCTCCTCCTTAGCGATTCATTTTGAGTCTTACACGTTAAGTTTTACACGTTAACTTGTCTTACACGTTGACTTAAGTCTTACACGTTAAGCCTTGCACGTTGTCTTATACGTGAAGTCATACACGTTGTTTTACACGTTAAGTCTTACCCGTTAAGCCTTGCACGTTGTCTTACTAAACGTTGTCTTACATGTTAAGTCTTTCGCGTTAAGTCTTGCACGTTGTCCTACACGTTAACTTAAGTCTTGCACGTTAACTTGTCTTACACGTTAACATAAGTCTTGCATGTTAACTTAAGTCTTGCATGTTACTTAAATTGCTCTCTTACACACACAATCATAATCGTAAAAAGAGGATATGGAGGTGTAGTTGGCTATGTAGAAGAAGTCGCTGAGGATGAGGTGTTAAGAATCGCCAAAACCAACTTAGAATGCGTCCTTTTATCGCTCATTTACATTGACTTTTCGGAGATTTTCGTCCTTTTATCACTCATTTACATTGACTTTTCGGAGATTTTCGTCCTTTTGCACCCTGTTTCCCGTATCTCAGTGGCAGACTAAGACAGTGTGGCTCGACATCCTTTCCATTACACATCGTGGACATTCGTGGCTACAGTTTTTCCACCTGGACTTGGCCCAAATTTTCATCCTTTTGTAGCTTATTTCACGTAGCCCAGTGGCGGGAAAAGACAATGCTACGGCTCTACAACCTTTTCATAGCACTGCTTCGTGACTAGCATCCTTTTCTAGTGCTAATCTTGGCAATTTTAGGCCAAGTTAAATAAAAAAAA
>JAGKTI010017735.1:0-18282 GCA_018397915.1 Birgus latro
ATAGATAGATAGATATGTTGAAGTGGAGAGCATTTCCACTGCAGTTGAATTATATGAAGAGAGCAGTTACGACGTTCCTTTTATTTTCCATGGTGTCCCTTTGTTCTCATGTACAGTGATACGGACTAACGTAAGATGTTTTTAACAGGAACACCGATAGAAGTATCCTCTGACATCATTGTAGTGGTAGTAGTGGAAGTAGCTGCAGTAGTAGTAGTAGTAGTAGTAGTAGATGTAGTAATAGTAGTCGTAGTAGTAGCAGTAGATGTAGTAATAGTAGACGTAGCAGTAGTAGTAATAGTAGTAGTTGTTGTTGTTGTTGGAACTACAGGTTCATCTGATATGTGAACCCACAGGACTGTATGCCAAAGTTCCCCACCTCCCGTCCACGATCCTCCCTCTGGGGGATATGGAGGGAACTGAGGTACTTTTATGTAATCAGGCAGTACAACCACCCAGTGCCATCAGATGAAGACGTACCTCTCCAGTATGACTAAACCAGACTCTCAATGACTCACTCTCCGCTGAATACATTTGTCAGTCGTTAGCTGGAAATTAATTTTAGAGTTGTCGCTGCCATGAGAAGTTTAAAATACTATTGTTCGTTTACAGCTAACTGTCCCTACGTAAACATAGCCAGTGCCGCGACACCAGTTAATGATTCAGGAGCAGACCCTATAATCGTCACGGTCTGAGCTTGCATGCGCCACCCAGCCATGGTTATAAGTGTAGAGCAAGCTTCTGGTGGCAACACTGGTGGGGTGCAGTGGCTGGAGGTGGTGTGGTGGCCGGGGCTGGTGGTAACTGAAGATTACCAGAGCTTCCGTTACCTGTGAGTAGCAAGAGGAATATCTATCTTTTCTTTTACCACACAGCATGGTACTGTTGCGAACCCCTGAAGTAGGGACCATAGTTCTCTCACCTTAACTTGGCCCAGATATTCGTCTTCTTACGGCTAATTCTACACAGCTCAGCGGCAGAAAAAGTCGGTGGTACAACTCTACATCATTTCTATAGCACTTCTTTGTGATTAGCATATTGTACTGTTACTTTTTGCTTACATCTCGGCATTAAACATGGACGGATGACAATTTTATGACAGGTTACAGAAAAAAGGGTATAGGTGGTAGCAGGCAAGGGCAGGTTGGATGAAGGCGCTACACTGAATCCTTCCCCTTATTGTATCTCATGAACAGACTCTGCACGAGAATGTATGAGCCAAGGCATGTTAGTGTTTATGTGGTCACAATTGTACTGTATCCTTTCGTATTTGAATATATTTTGTTAAGATAGTAATTGAAACAGCTTAGGTTATGTAAAACAACTGCTGAATTACATGAAGAAAGAAGTGAATGTCTTGAATATGAAGGTTCGATGATACCAGAGCGAATGTTGTCAATGGCCTGTCATCAAAATTTCTCCATATTGCATTTGTTATAGATATTTCGGGAAGACAGTGCTCTACTTGATGTGCTCAGTAAGAGAGCAGTAGACGAAGATCTTCTTATCACCATCTAAACATGCATTATACTTGCACGACGAGCAAGGGTAAAGCCATCGCGACTCTCTCGTCAAGTAGTGGCATTTTCTCTCATATGAGAGTCCAGACCCGGCCCGGCCCGGCCCAACCCGGCCTGGCCGGCCCGAGTGTAACGGTTTTAAGAGGCTTATATCTCAGCAACCACAGGGCTGATCACTGCGTGGTTTCCACCATATGATAGCCCAATTCTTTGAGATTTGTTTTTGACAGGTTTCATCATACCCAGGCAGTGCACGTAGCACGTGACACGCGCCAAGTGCAGCATGTCGAAAATCATCGAAAGAGGGCCACAGGCCAGACAGTTTGT
Organism: Birgus latro; assembly: GCA_018397915.1. Taxonomy (NCBI): domain Eukaryota; kingdom Metazoa; phylum Arthropoda; class Malacostraca; order Decapoda; family Coenobitidae; genus Birgus; species Birgus latro. The sequence goes on from JAGKTI010017735.1 coordinate 1,848, forward strand.
CATAAAGGAATGAAAGTTGGTAGGTAGATAGCCATCAATATACTCTATGCATCCTAGGGGTGTCAGGCGACATTCCAATGCTCTCATATTTAAATGGCCTCGCTCGTACCTCGCCGACTAAGGCGTTTTACTGGTGTTAGAGTCAGTGCCGCGAATACGTGATTCACTACAATAATCTGTTAGTTTACATACATTGTTATACGAATTTCTCCCCACCCCGAAAATGAGTGATGATTTCCAAATATTTCTGTCCATAATTTTGTTACTGGTCGAGAACAATAGATGTGTATAAATCAAAATAATTAGTACTCATTTTGTACTAGAGAGATGTTGGTACGTAAATTAGCACATGTAGCTTGTAGTGGTAGGTGGTGGCGACCATCATCCACTCACTTGATGTAGTGCTGCCTATTTCTTCCTTAGCCTTTATCATTCTTTTTCTGTGCCTGCCCTCCTTTCTTCCTATTTCTCCTATATTTCCTGTCACTTCTTACTGCTTTTCTTTCCTTTACAGGTGGCATTACATAGAGTGACAAGCCAAATGGTTTCCTGTAAGCCAAGAATCCATTTACAACGCTGGGTGGTAACCATATAACCAAACCATACGTGCTCCCTACGTGTCAACAAGTGGGTTGGTGGAGGGTTAGTGCCCCTCCCCGTAAAATAAATAACTCAAAGTCAAATGGCCACCCCTTACGGGATTATGGTGTCTGGCAATAGATAAATAGATAGATAGAGCTTGTAAACGGCGGAGGGCGAGTTCGATCTGCACCCGTTCGAATTGTTGGACTCTATTTCCTCTGTGTCCGTGTTCACCTAAATTATCAGTACCTCTGAGGACCTAGATGTAAATCAACTACTACAGATCATATTCTACAGGAAGATCGGGACTTGGTGAATCTGTATTTTTTTTTTCTTTTACCTTAATTAACGTGCAATCGACAGGCGTAAACTTTAATCCTTCTTCCATTTTGAAAACTTGACTGGTTTGTTTTTGTCCCCAGCATACTGCATTGCGTCGATTCGAAGAATGACAAGCTTCAATATGGACTGGGTGGAATCTAAATGGTACCATGATGATTTTCTGATGTAAACAATTACCAGGGTCGCAATGTAGTTTTCTCTGGCTTGAGCAAATCAGTCTATACTCCTGTTGGCTAGCCTCCTGCTCTCCTAGGCCCGAAAGGAGCAACATATTTTTGGCTGTTATTGTTCTCTACACATCTCCTGAAAGTAGTATTCTTCAGTATTAAGTAGTGAGTTTTTAGATAAATCACACACAAATTAATCTTCATCTTACTTGTGCCCTATTCCATAAAGCGGCCAAAACCTTTTCATGTTAGGTTTATAATCGCCCTCCCGTCCCTGCCTTTCACCTAACTCCCTATGGAAAGCATCGTGTGACTCAAAAGCTGTGGGGCTGCTTAATCATGCACGTTACGTTATGGTCGTGCTGCAGTTACTGACAACACCAAGAATAATCTGAAGTGGTATACTACGTTCTTTTTCTATGTCTGTTGGCTACTGATGTAATGCTTAACTCAATTTATACTCCATAATGATGTATTTCCATATTTTATTCTTGCTACCACCAGACACTTTTAACTTTGGTAAGATCTGTCGTAATGAATGTTAGAAACATTCTCCATTGTGCCCTATTCCACAATGATGCCTATTTGTTTTAATAACACTGCCGCCTGATTATTTTACTCAGTTTATGAAAGACCTGACGCTGTACTGAAACAAAACTCAGATTAAATCTCTTCACATTATATGAACAATCGCAACTTTGAGATGACATCGTCTTCACATGAATCTGGTTGTTGGCACATGAATTAATTTTTCTTGAGAGAAACCTTGGTGAATAATGGAGTGATGTGGAGAATACTGCTTAGGTCTTGTAAATGGGTGGAGAGACACAGATATGGAGTGTATCTGGAAAAGAAATCTTCCCACTCTTCCTCGAGCCTTGCTGTGCCTAAGGCGGTGTCTGCCACTGGGGAACGTCGGCCCAGTGCACGGGACGGCCTTGAGAAGCGGTTCCGTGCCTATGTTTGATGGGTCTGCACTGCCGGACAAACCGAGGTTATTCAGCAACAACAATAACAAGACACCTGAGCTGTACACAGTGGTAAGACTGAATGCCATACGCTATTTTCAATACACAGTACAGTATATAATAAACATGTTCATTGTTCTAACCAGGCACATTGATTCCATTCACAATGAAGACGTGTTATCTATTTTCATCTTAGCAGCCACCGGGCGATTTTATTCAGCTTTCAGAAGGTTCCCCATAGTGAAGGGGTTAATGAACAGTATGTTTCTCGTCCATCTCGAAATGACCCTCCTAAGTCATTTTAAGGAGTGTGGAGACAAGAAGAACGAGGCAAAAGATGTCCTGGGGATGAAGGGGTTAACCTCTTCACTACAAGGAAATCTTCCATGTTTTACCCTGACTTCCTCCAGATGATGTATAGCTTATGAAACACCTCTCATAGCGACCTACCCTTTAAGCAATTTATGATGCGTCCAGAGGGTTTTACTCAACTTTAAAATAATCCCTCGTATTAATGGGGTTTATAATGGCAATACTTAGTCCCTACAGTTCGAGTGAGTAGTCCCATGTAATAAAATAGTATCGTCAGGAGTTGGCAAAATCATATGAAAAAAAAAAAAAAAACTGCCGGTCTCGATGTGTTACAATTCCACTAGTTCCTTGGTGCTGGAGAGGGACGCCTTCATGTGGTGGCACTGTTATATCCATAGGGCTCAACTACCTGCCCATGCAAACGACTCTCGGTTACTGCACTGTTTCCCGAAGTGAGGATGGTGGACTGCAGGAGAGGAACTTGAGCCTGCAGTCCACCGGGTTCACTTTCAGCTGAGTCAAGGGTTAGTAGTAGTAGTAGTAGTAGTAGTAGTAGTAGAAGTAGTAGTAGTAGTAGTAGTGTAGTCAATCAATCAATCAATCGTCTTTATTTCGTATCTCGCGATGCATAAAGTATAATACATTTCATCATCATAAATACTATAGATGATCTTTTAACAGCTCAATTAATAAAATTTTTACAGTCAATATATCTTTGACAATCAGACAGAGGAGTGGATCCAGTTTCATTAAAAAAATAAAACTATAACGCATAGCTATATACAATTTGCATACCTAGACATACAGCATCAACTGTTATCTATCTTATTCAAAACTTTCATTAACTCCACACAGCTTATTTCCTCATGGTTTTGCACCCATTGAATTCTAGCATTTATAATGTCCATAGAGTTATCCAATATATCTATTTCATATTTATCATAAAAATAATTCACTAGTAGTCAATTAATCAATCAATCGGCTTTATTTCGTATCTCTCGATACATAGAAAAAACAGTAATACATTTCATCATAAAGGCAGCAACAGCAGCAGCAGCACATTACATCGTAGGTGGTGTACTGTACAGTTATATAAAACAGCAAAAATCATAATAGAAGACCTGAGGGCATCGTAGTGCACATACACATTACTATCCTATTAAAAATAAAAAGCATCCATAATTTTCCCTTTTCTAAATGTCCAAAGTAAAAAATAAACTGTCCAGTGTAAAAAATAAAAGCTATCACCACTACAGTTAAAAAGTCCTAGGTAAAATATAAAAGCTAGCATCAATAAACAATACAAAAGGTCCAAATAAAATATAAAATATAAAAGCCAGCATCATTAAAAAATAATAAGGTCCAAGTAAAGTACAAAAGACTGCATCAATAGAAAATAAAAAGTCCAAATAAAATATTAAAGCTAGCAGTAGTAGTAATAATGGCAGTAATGATAAGTGTAGCAGTAGTAGTGGCAGTAATAATAAGTGTAGCAGTAGTAGTGGCAGTAACAGTAATAGTAGTACCAATAGTAGTAGTATTAGTAGAAGTAATAACAGTAGTAGTAGTAGTAGAAGTAGAAGTAGTAGTGGTAGTAGTAGTAGTAGCAGTGGTAGTAGAAGTAGTAACAATAGCAGTAGAAGTAGTAGTAGAAGTGGTAACAGTAGTAGTAGTAGTACAAGAAAGAGAGGTCATTGTACTAAATATGTTAAAGGAGAAAGTTTGCCTAATTAATTTACTTCGGTATGTCTCCCCCAATCCTGAATACATTTTACTGCTGCGCGTCTCCTCCAGAACGATGAGTAGATTCGTTTAGTGAAAGGAAATGATAAAGTGAAGACTAGTTAGCAATACCTGGACGCTGTCAGAAGGTAGGCAAATCAACGTCTTAAATACTCTGGGCCACAGAATCGTAGCCTTGCGCCCTCCAACAACTGAAAGGGGTAATGTTGACTGACAGTTACCGTTACAGTACCTTATGTGTTTCAGGTTGAAAGAAAAACATCGGACGGTCTTACAAAATCGACTGACAGTTACCTTTACAGTACCTTATGTGTTACATGTTGAAAGAAAAACATCGGGCGGGGTTACAAAATCTGATAAGGGGCTCTTATAACCAGATTGCTTGATTTATAGAAGTGGTAACATTAGTGCAGTTTCATAAATAAAGTAGTTGGAATTTTCTGACAGCAATATGACCGGAAGGTGCCTCTATTTCCAAACTACTTTGCTTGGCTGGCTCTGAATCATATTCTTTAGTCATATACTTTTAAGTTGTGTAAACGCCCAGCACTGATATTCGACAGAGCACGATGAACCAGCGGAACACTCACAACCGCACTGCCTTGGTGGACCGTCTGCTGATCGTGTGGATGTGGCTGGACGGCACCTCAGCCAGGAGTATTTCCCGACAAACTGGCGCCAGCGTGTCCACCGTCTACCGCTGGATCCGTCGCTGGCAGGAGGAGGGAACGCTGGAGAACAGAGCCTTGTGTGGCAGGCCAAGGAACGTATACAGCAGAGAAGGAATTGTTTATAACCCCTTACTAAAATCAGACATGGCTGCAAAAGGCTTCATTCCGTTGCCTTTTATTGAATCATCTTCATTTATCAAATCAACATCTGTGGGTGCCTCGTTAAAGTGTTCTTCCATAATGCCTTACAGTTCCCCTTACTTTTCAACAGATAAAAATATGTACAATACATTTGATCCTTATGAACTTAGTCGCTACACTGGTGTCATAAATAACTGGACGTGTGTTTAATACTGTGAAACTACAGTGTTCCTTATTCCTTCATTTCGACGACGTCCGTTTCTTGATAAGAAAGATACGGCCAATCGACTGTAATTAGCTTATCGCCTTGGGTACGGGTGACGTCAGTGATGAAATTTTGCTCTTTACTGAGGTTTACATTTAGATGAAGGGAGGCTTTTCCAGACGGAGGAAAATTATATAGATTTCATTAACTCCCCCACACCTAGGATTCTCTCAGTCTGCTGCAGCAAAAATATATAAATAAATAAATAAATACTAAAGACGTCCTCTGGCTGAAAAATTAGAGGGATATCTGTCGTATTGACGGGAAATATTGAAGACCATGGCTCACATTCCTACCGGTTGAGGGAGCTCCCTAACACCTTTTCCTAAGCGATCATTTTTGTTACACCTTACTGTCCTCCTCTCTGTTAAATAAATCCTTCCGGTATCGCCAAACTCTATATAAATAACGTATAAAAGGATGTTAACCAGCCATATCCAAAAATAAATTGCTAAGGATAAAGTTGTACGGAGCATCCATAGCCGAAGGGAATAAGAGCCTATATCTCACCCCTCCAGCAAGACAAGTCTATCCTTAGCGTGCCTGAATAAATCGTCCAGTGATAGCATGAATAAATTACTTAAGACATCATCCTCATGCCGGAGTTAAAACATGAAATTAATAATCGTTTTATGCAATGAATGATTCATGTACGAAACAAATTCTTCTTATAATATTTAATGTAATAAAAAATACATCCTCCAAATTACACCTGCTTTATTAAGAGGCCTTTAACAACATATTACATCTTTATATAGCAACAGACCACTCATTTATTTACATAACTATTCAAGAAATGATTCTAAGCTTCACTTTAAAAGCCAAAAGATCTACACATAACTGTCCTCCGATCGGGTATTAAGAGGTTTAAATTAATGGGGACCTTTTGACTTGTGATCTATCTAACCATCTATTTATTGCCAGACGCCTTAATCCCGTAAGGGGTGGCCACAAACAAATCGCCTCCATGTCACTCAGTTCCCCGCCATTTCACTCCCCTGCTCCCAGCTCACACCCCCCTCTCTCATATACCTCTCCACGCCATCCCTCCATCTCATCCTTGACCTCCCCCTACCTCTCCCTCCTCCACCTCACTCACATACACCCTCCTCGTCAGTCTCTCACTCTCCATCCTCTCCCCTTGGCCAAACAACCTTAATGTGTTTCTCCTAACGCTTCCTATCATATCTACATCCACACCACAACGCTCCTTCACTTCCTCATTTGTCAGTCTGTCTCTCCATGTGACTCCACAGGCTCCTCTCAAATACCTCACTTCCACTGTTCTCACTCGTGATTCCTGTCTCTCCAACTGGGTCCAAGCTTCACTTCCATATGTTAGAGTTATCACAATACTGTCATGTAGTAACTTTTTCGCTTCCACGCTCACTTGTGCTGTTGAGTCAAAAGTTTTGGAGTTTAGAAAGAGTGCTGGATTCTCATAGCAAATTCTTACCAAGGACTCTAATAGTTTTCACTTATTTATACAGATCTTGTTCCGTTTTTTTTCTGGACCACTTCTACCCATTTTACTGGAAAGAAGATTAGGAAGATGATGATGATAATGATAGTGACAACAAAGGGGATGAAGTTACAGGCTCTTGCATCTTCACCTTGGTTTTTAATAGACACATAATTACATTACAATTATTTGTTTTTTTTTATTCCATACAAGTACAATATTTTTCCATTCTTCCTTACAAGTACGTTATTTGTTCTTTGTTCCTTACTTGTAGTTTCTTCCTACAAGCAGATGATCTTATTAGTAATTCGAATGTGAAGTTTATGATAAAGCCTTCATTAACTTCCTCACTAAGCACCGACCCCAAAAATCTGTAATAAATCGCTTGGCAACAGCAAAAATACGATACATATCCAGGGAAAGAATTAGTTTTTAGGAAGCACAACATTTTCGCTCATTCATTAAAAATAAATTCCTGTGCTTTATGTCCTAATTACTGTGAAATGATCAGGTTGTACTCTAATTAATAAGTAAGAAGTCGCCAAATCGAACGGATTAATCAAAGTCACTGTTTAAAATAACTGTGTTGTGGTCGCGATATTAAGTGAAATACGCGCCATTTCACTCAAGGGGTGATTACATTAACTTTTTAGGAAGAGACCATATTCATTCATGAGCTATGGTTTTTATTTTAGTTTTCCTATCCTCCCGACGATCAATTTCGTTGTGGATATATCCTTCAAACAATAGGGATTTCCACAGAATTCTCATTAACCTCTCGTTTTTTCGGTCTTTTGTTTTCTCTCAGGGGTTCATACGCTGCATAAAATCGTCTGGTAATAGCAAAAATAACTCATTTTACACGCCATCGCGTTGAAGTGGTTGACAATAACTCCTGTGCTGCTTACATTGTCTATGCGTGCAGCTCTCGGCGAAAAATGTACACTGTCTTCCCTGAGGCACAGTAATCATTCCAGGCCAAATTAGGGCAATTCAGGCCCATTTAGCTTCAATTTATTCTTAATTTGTCCCATCTAGAATAATTTAGGTCAAACTGGGTGTATATTAAAGACCTTCATACCAAGTCGGGCTCAGTTAGAACGAGATAAGATCATTTAAGACCACAAGGATTATTTAGCTTCATTTGCTTCGGTTACATAATTAGACAAGCTCAACATACCCATAACATAATATATCCATAACATAAGGTGTATGACTGAATGTGCGTGTGTTGGCTTACTATCACTTATGACATGCTTCTCGCCCAAGAGAAGCTTAGCTCAGATAACAAGCCTTGCTGAGTATACGCTTTGAAGGTGTCCACAGCGGTGAGTTGTGGGTTGGAAGCGTGCTAGGAATTTACCGCAGTTAGAAAGAGCGTCCCTCGGAAGTAGCACACATTTCATGGAGCTGTGTCATATACTATATAAATGTCAAAGACCCACATTATCTTCGGTTAAGGAAACTCCTGAGCACCTCTTCCTAAGCGATTTAGTTTGCTTATACATTACTATCATCGTTTATTTTTATTATATCATTCTACAATCACCATACTCTGCATAAGAAAGGTACAAAGTGACATTAACCAGTCAGATCCAAAGCTAAATCGCTGAGGAATACAGGTAGTTGCTAATGAGCTTCTCTAACTGACGAGAAGACAGGCGAAAAGCTCACCTACGGATTTTCTCTGCACCACAATGCCAAAGATTCAGCGTTACACATTTAAACCCAGTCTGGTCATTTCAGGTCAACTTAGGTCATTTCAGATTCAATTACTGCAGGTCCAGTCATGTTAAGCAGGGTCCATTCGAATCATTAGGGTCCATCTAGGTCCTTCACAACCATTCAGTCGAGTTCAGTCAGGTGCCTTCATGAAAGCTGGTCCGTTCAGTTTTCCGTCCAGTTCTGACTATACAGCGCCCTCACATCAAACTGAGCCTTAGCAGCTCAGTTAAGATCCAGTCACAACCATACAGATCAACTTACATCCATTTAGTCATTACAGTTTTAGGTTAGTTCAGGACTACTTCAAACAATTTAGGTCCTTCCGGGTCACTTCAGGGACATCAGGTAAATCTTATCAATAAAGATTCATCCACAATATGCCTGTAAATGTGTGTCCTTAGCCCCACTAGTCTGAATATGTAAGATTTCAGAACGTTCCAGATACATTTCTGTCCCTTCCGATCTGTCTGCTTGAATCAGATTGTAACAGATCGTTTCGGATATGCATATGAAACCATGTGGCAAAAATTAAACCTATTTCTTAGAATGCCTTTTGAGATTATGTCGACTTAAATCACTGATGACCGACTGAGATGGGCGGAAATAAATATGTGAAAAAGTTGTGGTGATTTTGGATGGCAGGGCATGACAGAGGAAGCATACACTGTAAACAGACGTGTTACAAGTTGGCTAATATTGAGATAGTCATCGTTATGATATTGGACAAATTGAGCAAAACGTGTGGAATGGGTTGGGAGGAGTGGGTGGGATATATTGGAGAATGGTAGGCAGTGAGGCATTCAGGTGTTGTAGGTATGCAGGTATAATGTAAATCACAGGTATGGAGTCAAGAACAGGTGAGGTGAGTAGCAAGGAGTGGGTTAGGCGTGTGGCATGGGGTAAGATGGTAGGTAGTGAGCGGTTGGTCATGGTGGGACGGGCACATCCAGTGAAGATGGACTTTGTGTGCACGGCGGCTTTAGCAGTGATACTTATTTCACTTAAAACGTTCGATGTGGGAGAGGGTGGGCAACGAAAAGGGTAAGGAGGGTTTGCTGCGATGGGTGAGGGAGAAGGGCATGTCAACAGAAAATTCAGGAATGGGATAACGTTGGTGGCAGCATAATAGAGAGTGCACGTAATATACCCTCGCAAAATAGGAACTGCATACTGGAAGATTTTTTGGCATAATAACTCTCTTTTTCCAGTATTCATGATGCTGGGAGAAGTAACAGTTCTTACTGTGATGATGGTAAGAGCTGCTTCTGTAACTGGCCAAGAGATGAGTGTGGGTGAGGTGGGCGTGGAGCTGGTGGGTGAGATGGCGAGTCAGGTGATGGAACAGCACCTTAACAATTGTCACCAGGTGCTTCTTACCACCACATCACAATCAGACGTTATATCGACCATCATTAGGTAAATAGTGGATACTCCATGTTTGGAATATTTTCTCCAGCCCCTCTCCATCTTGAATGATACAGTAATAATAATATGCAAAATTATCACACACAAAGTAATCATATTTCTCAAATGAATGATCTGGAAAAGAGCGATGCAATTTAATGACTATTCTGTTTCAGGCGTGTGGGTGTTGGAGTGGTGGTGGTGGTGGCAGGGTCAGTGGGGGAGCAGAACCTCCCCCAGGGGTTGTGGGGGGACACCAGGACCACCTGCCGGGCAGTCATCATTCACACCAACAACAATAACACAGACACCGACAAGGCCCTGAGGTAAAATCGTATTCCTCCTAAAAATACAGAGGATATGGACGCTTTATGTACCCCCTTGTAATACACACTGCCAGCATTAATGTAACAGACCTGACGTACTTTTGTCAACGCATTTTTTGCAGCAGTGACTTTTGATGACTCTTCCCTCCTCATGCTGGGCACCTGAAATTTTTTCTTTGGTTTTTCTTCTGTCTCTCCTCCTTTTACCACCGCTTTTGGTTTCAGTTGTGAATATTTTTGTGGGTTGCTCAGTGTCATGTCTGGAATACGGGGAGATAAATGTGGGGAACTGGATGCTTTACTCAATGGAAGGTAAAGGCCTTATTTTTTTTTCTTCCCAAACCTAATGTCTTCTCCTATTTCACGATTGCATCACTTACAACCCCTTGCTAGTTAACAAGGCCATTACACTACATCCACAGACCCCTTCTTCCATAAAAAATAATTTCCTTAAATATCTATTAGTTAAAATGGAATTATGCTAACGGATACATAAGAGCATTAAACACTGACCAGTATGGATTTAAGATTCAAGATGGGGAAGCTCAGCTCCCTTTCCTATTTAAGCAAATGAATAGACATCTGCCTCTCACTCAGCACTAATGAATTTAAAGGTAGCGTACAGTGATTTATGTAAACAGATAAAATTCAGACACTCAAAATACTGACATAAAACTACAGTAATACTAATCATTATTTAATACAGCTACGCAAAACAGGTCAGAGGAGAGCCAACAAACGGGTATTATAATACACTGATTATACAGTATGTTAAGAGTAAGAGATGCTGTTGAGAAGCGCGTTCCTTTCCTCAATGCACGCTATAAGCCTACCCTTGATAACACAACTTCACAAGACCTAGACAAATGCCCAGACTCGTACTAGTGGGGTGGCTTAGCTGAAAAATCTGTAACAATTGTTCATTTTGTGATAAAAGCATCACATCTGGCATAGAGATAGATTATCATATCTTAAACATTTATAGATACTGGGGCAACCTGGATCTGACCCCTGAGGGCGTTTGGCAGCATTGCATGATCTTGCATTATCCAACCCCTCACAGCACCTACCATTGCAGCTACCTACTACCGCAGCTACCCTACCACCACATGCGGTAGCTCGATCGGTAGAGAGTTGGCTTGCAGTCCCGTGGGACCCAGGTTCGAATCCTCGCTGGTGCAGGGAACAGTTTAAGGATTTGAATTTCATTAAATCAGGCTTTACTGATCTACCAGAAGACCCGCCGACATGTCGTAAAAATAACCCCGCTAATACCAATACACCAGTCCTGTATGAGACAGCCCTAGCATGTATTCAATATGGATGGTGGGTGTTAAGCGCCGAAGTGGTGACATGTATGGTATGTAGGAGGACGAATGGACCTTGATAGCAGGCTGTAAAGCCTATGCCCAGAGTCGGACACATAAAAAAAAAAAAACATGCATTATACATAGACCGACATTCTTTCATATTTCATTCTTATCTGAACCAGTTCAATAGGGATGCATGTAGATGTTGAGAAAATAAGTATGGGACCGAATATTGTGCAATGATATACAAAAAATAGCATATATCTTGCTTCATAAATGGTGATAGGCTATGCAATCTGGTCAAGACTGTGTGTACTGTGAATTATGTTTGATTTTACCTCAGCTTGGCGAGATATGCTTTCCGTAACATGGCTAATTCTGGTTAATTATAATAGAGCTGGTTAAAGGAATATGGGAGTATTTATTATTAAGAGAAATTGATAATGGATATATCATTTTACTCTTACCTTTCATTGCTCTCTATGTATTAAATATTTTTGAGTTATATGATAAATATTTATTCCGCTTCAAGCAATAACATGCAATTAAAAAATATGAACATTTCACAATTTTTTTTTTTTCGTTGCAGACACACCTTCAATAGAGCAAAATATCCCCTAAGCAAAGTTTCAAACTCGTTGATCCTAAGCATCCTGGCCCATCAGTTTCTGTAGTCACTGAGATGAACTGGATTCTTTGTTCTGTATGTCAAGCTTTCAGATCAGAACCCTTAATACGCCCTTCACAGTCAAAAAGAGGCAATGTCCAAAAGAAGCGACTCGATGAGGGCAGTGACACTGAAGCCGCAGTGACTGCTCATAATACACAGTATCACCAAACATGTCGACTCAGTACTTAATCGAACGAAAAAGCTAAAGTTAAACACAGTTGATCAAGATGTAGACCAACCTTCAGCAAGCAAGTTTACAAGATTACAGCAGTCAAGTTCTACAGAAACCAGAAAGATATCGTGTTTCTTCTGCAAACAAGAAACTGGCAAGGAAGGACTCCATGCAGCAACTACTTTCCATCTCGACAATAGAGTACGAATATGTGCAGAAATTCTTCATGACAAGGATCTTCTGCCCAGATTAAGTGCGGGTGATATGGTGGCTCTGGAGGCCAAGTAGCATGCTAGGTGTTTGGCAGCCTTGTACAACTGAACGAGGAAGGCCAAGGACACGGAATCTATGATGCTAATAATGAGAGTGAAATATCTGCTGTTGTTTTTGCTGAATTGCTAAACTACATAGAGGAAGTGTGTTTAGATGATACAACATTCCAGTCTTTAATATAAACTGATTGATATATCTTGTCTCTACACTTCTAGAATGGAACAGCTTGGAGCTAAACTCGAAGGTAGAGTTAACGTTAATGGTCTGAAGGAATGGCTTCTTGCACAGTTCCCCGACATGATGACCTATAACAAAGAGTGATGTTCTTCTGGGATTCAAGAAAGACATTGGATCTGCCCCTGCAAAAGTCTGTGAATTTGACAGTCGTAGTAATACGGTGCATCTTGCTCGTGCAACACTTGTGGTCTGCCGACATATGTTTGGAGAACTCAAATATTTTTCTGGTTTCCCTTATGGATGCCAGGAGGAGTCTGTCACTATTTTTACTTGCACTTGTGAGAATGATTCTGGAGGGGCCCAATATAAAAAAATCAGTATGGAAAACAACACTCCTGCTGCACTTGCAGTAACTCAGCTATTGAAATTCAACAGCGCTGAGAACAGCCGATGCCCAGCATAAGTGCTTCAGGCACTGTCCATCACTGGTCAGCTCAAGAGACCCCCGTTCTGTTTACACAGGCCTAATGTTGCATGACACACTCGTAAGTTGAATTGAATGAAAAGTTTTCATACATTGGCTTGAGCATATCTTATGATCGTGATCGTCTTCTCTTAACATAGATGGGGAATTCTGTTTGCCAGAAGTTCCATCGTAATAAAGTAGTCTGCCCACCCAAGATGCGTGGCGGTGTGTTCACAACTGCTGCAGTGGACAACACAGATCATAACCCAAGTGACATAATATCAAGAGACTCTATTTACGGCACTGCTGTCTCCCTAATACAACATCCAACCTTTCCTGCTAATGGCACTGATCAAAGTACTGCTGTCAGCAGAGGATCAGAGGATGCACTCATCAAGAAGACTATGCTTGAACTACCGTACTTCAACACTAATGTACCCCTAGGGACTGAGAGTATCCGCAATTCACCTATTCCCCCATGTAGTGTTACTTTCCTTAAAAAAATGAATTACAAAGGGACAAAGAGATGAATACTTGTAGTTAAAACATACAAGGCAAGTAACTGAAAATATAACGAGCACAAATAAGAACTCTTCTTGGGCTGCCTTTCATGCCCCTGATAACCCACCGGAAGCTTGCACATTCTCCAACTTTTCTGCTCCCACTCTTTCACGAGAGTGCACACACAGTTGCTATGATGAAAAAGTCCATGGATGTTGTGAAAAATGCGGTTGATCACTGCAGGGCAGACGTCTGTTGTCACCTTTGACTAATCTTTGTTTGCTCTGGCTAAGCAGATTCAATGGAAGTGACCTGAAAGATATGGGAAGGACAAAATAGTCGTGATGTTAGGTGGTCTCAATATCGAGTTGGCAGTCATAAATACCTTAGGTGACTGGTTGAAAGCAAGTGGTTGGGTCTGGGTCCAAGCATTAGTGCAAGCTGATGTTGCAACACCTGGAACTGCTGATTATTTCTTGAAATCTGTAGATATTGCTTGCACAAGACGAGCTCACTAGGTCACAGCAGCTGCCCCATACATCCAACAAAGAAAGCCTTCAATTGCAACCTTCCGATATACCAAGTCGATACAGAATTTGAAGACTGGTGTTGTAAAAGTGAACAGGGTTATCCTCAGTTTAAGTATTGGGCAATTGTGCTTGACCTGTGCGTGATAGAAATGACTGGAGGGAAATTGTGAATGAATAAATGATGACACAGCCCTGAGGGGATATTCCCCGCATTTTGTCTGATCAGCTGATCAGGTCAGGTGCGGGTAAGGAGATGGGTACATTATGATGCGGCAGGGGTAAACTAGCTTTGCTGTCGGCCCTGCTGCGGATGTCACTGGCTGCACTGCGTAGTTGATCCTCGTGCGGTGTGGTGCGGTGAGGATCTGTCCCTTCTCCCCTTTGGGGCTAAGATGCGAATGAATGTGTATGAGTCGATGAGTAAATTGGTAGTGTGTTGACCTGTCTTGGCTACCTCCCTTTTCTTGGGGGAAGCAGCCTTGAATTGCTGTTACTCACCTTTGTGTGTTCCCTACGACTGGCACCGTTTACTATGTATATAAAAGTTCTGACTATGCTAGCTCCTTGGTTTCATGCCCAGGACCATACTAACTCTGCCAGGTGGATCCCTGTTCATCTGAGAGATATGGTCGAAATTGAAACAAGGCACCGAGATGTATTAACACAATTCAAGACTGGAAACTTCACTGTGCACAAGACAAACAATATACTCTCCTCGATTCCAACCAATCAGGTGCATGAACAAAAAAAAAAGCCATTATCAGAGGTGGTGGAACTGCTATTGGCTTGATAGACAAAACATGTGCCCTTCAAAGTTGGTTGGTGGCTGGTCCAGAAATTGCCAAAGCTATAGAAGACTTTCACAATAGACTGTTACAAACAAAAGCACAATGACACGCTTCACCATGACCAGGCAGCCAGTGTTCAGGTTTCATGGAAGAGCTTGGCAACCCCTTTGAAGGAGAAAGACAGGATCGTATCGTTCTGGACACAAAGGAAGTTGCAGGTTTAGCAGCAGTAGAGAAACTTAGAAAAGTTAAGGGAAGCAGGCAACAGCAGATTGAAATCTTCACAAGAGGGCATCTGACAGAACGTGTTAGACCAATTCAAGACGTCCTTCCTCCAAACAAACTGAATGTCTTTCAAAACACAAAGATAAAGATTGCAAGCAAAGCCAGACAGCAACTAACCTCTTTGAAGAATGATGTTGGACACTTCTCACGTTTGTATATTGGCTGCCAATCATGAGGTGGAAATCTTGAAGAATTTTTCAGCCATAAGAACCATCTTTTTTTTTTTTAATGCAAGGAAGAAGGAACCAAAGACCACAAGCCTGCATACTGTTCCTTCCAAGAAAAAGCAAAAACAATACAAAAGAGAGCCAAATTCAAGATCCATTCATTTCGAGATGCCTGGACACACTGCGTTTGAAAGACTGGAGATCATAGGAAGTAGGAAATACAGACAGAGGAAGACAGTTCCAGAGTGACCAGTTGCATAAATGAAGGACTGGGAGTAACAGTTAACTCTTGCATTAGAGAGATGGACAGAAAAGGGATGAGAGTTTGTTGCTAGACGGGTACTACGTGCCCGTCGTAGAGGTGGAGGGATGCAAGCAGACAGTTCAGAGGAACAGTGACCGTTGAAGTAGCGATAGATGAGGGATAAAGATGCAACAGTGCGGCAAAGAGACAAAGGTTGAAGGGAATCAGTAAGAGGAGGAGAGTTATTGAGACGAAAAGCCTTTGCTTCCACCCTATTGAGAAGAGCTGCATGTGGGGAGCCTCCCCACTCATGAGAGTTGTACTCCATACACGGGCGAATAAAACCCGTGTACAAGGTCAACAATTGTGCAGGGGTAAAGAAAGTTCGGAATCGGCTTAGCACACCTAATCTATTGGAAGCAGTTTTCACAAGAGATGTAATATGTCCTTTCCAAGACAAATCCCGAGAGAATGAAACCCCAAGCATGTTCAAGGATGATGCAGGACATAACTGTTCATTATTAAACATTAGTGGGTAATCATGAGGAAGATTTTGTCGGGTTGATAAGTGTAAGAACTTAGTTTTTGATGCATTAAAAATAACAAGATTATTTTTACCCCAATCAGAGATACGAGCCAAGTCAGACATTAGGTGTGCCATAGCCTCATCCCTTTTTTGTTGAAGTAACTGCTGAGATGGACGTTGCGGAAACCGAATGGAAAGGTGAAGGGTGGAATCGTCAG